>CAIGRR010315566.1:0-17914 GCA_903798365.1 Fraxinus sp. 1973-6204 | reverse complement strand
TGGACCATAAAGCCATTCCGCTATACGTTGTTAGGGTTTCGTATTCGAGAAACAGAGAGTTGAAGTGAGGAACGGAAGACCCTCTGGCTAACAAACTCGATTAATTCTCCTGTGGAAAAGGGGGCTGGTGTGAAATCTGGTGGATTCTGGCGAGGGGCAAATAAGTAAAACTAGCAGTAGGTAATCGTGAAACCCTTACTCGTGCTTATACACCGGGGTGTTAATCCGATATACGAGTAGTAAAACCCCTTTGAATTTACTTGTAAACTCAAAACAAGTCATTATTTTTTAAAAACACATTTTTCAACTTTTTATTATTCCAAAGAGCTAAGCTACACCCCCGTGTACCCGACCCCACACGCCCCCTCACAATGAAGGGGGGGGGGGGGCGCCTATTATTTAATTCACCTCGAGCCCCCTTCATTTTGAGGGGGCAGTGGGGTCGTGTATTACACGCCCGGATACATTTAGCAAAATTCTATTCCAAAACACATTTTCTTGTAAAATTGGAGCTCAAAGAAGGGACCACACTTGTGTATTGTTCATAGATAAGCAGTGTCGAATCAAATATTTTAGTCTATTATCAAAATTTAATAAAATCTGATTTTGAACTACACCAAATAAAAGCTTGGTCAATTTGGAACGTCGGTTTTAAAAACTTAACCCAAGTAACATAAAGATTCTTCATTAGAATTACCGAAAAAGAAAAGGGAAAAAAAGAAAAGAAAAGAAAATATGACCTTTACATAGGATTGTTATAGAGAGGAAAAATAAATTTCACCACTTGTTTCCCCTATGTTACTATATTTTGCAGGATATCAGGAGGCCAGAGAAGTTCACTTGACTATAAGATGTCTATACCTGTCTCTCGAAAAGTACACTATAAAGATTATGAGAAATGCTATTAGTACGGGAAAATTTTCACAAATTTTGCACAGGAAGACAGCTGTATGTGATTGGCTGCTGCCATATGTGGAAATTTCCTGTACCTGCAGATTTATTCAAAGATTATAAAGGTAATCTCGACTGAGGATTATAGCTAAATCATCTTCACTAGCAATGTAACACCTGACAAGAAAACAACCCATCTTTTCTTAATTTAGTTCTTTGCAGCGTTTTTATCGTCATTTTCCTTCCTGCAGTCGAGCTGCAAATGCTCAATCGCATCAAGATTGTCCAAGTTGGATATTGTTTCGTCGTTACATGTAGAACCACCCTCATCCGAGACATTAGAACCAACGTCCGAGACCGATGATTCTGATTGCTGTAACTCAGACATTACACTCATTTGATCAGAGTTTGATGCATCACTTGCATCACACATCTTTTTCTCGTCTTCCTTCATGCGTTTTGCATAAGCTTGATAGTTGAAGTTTTCTGTGCTTTTCCCACCAAAGGCAGACTCCAGCTTGTCCATGTCAAAGAGAGCTTCCATTATCTTCAAACTCTGAGGCTGGTCAGAGTAAACGAACTTTACTTTTTTGTACGTCTTATGCTCGAGAAATGGCTTCACCAACTGCAAGTTTGACGTAAGGAACAAAAATGTTATATATGATATAATAAAGGAACTGAATGTCTTCAAAAATAGAGGGACTATATTGTAACCTACCAACCAAAAGGATTCGAAGACTTTTGGTGGATTGTAGAGGATCGCAAGACCAAGCCTCTCTGGGTAACAATCCTGCAACACGCGAGCTGTTTCTCGAGTTACCTTCACTGATAAACAACCCATGTTCCACCCTTGAAAGTCAATTAGCCATACCATCTGCTCCTGTCCTGGATTCAGATTCCATATAGCATTCTCCATGCAATATACCAAGTACTTAATTTGCCCTTCAACAGCTTGTGTATTCTAGAAGACATAATATAACAAAAGAAGAAAGCAACAAATGCAATTGTAGTAATGCAGCTGCAAAGGAATACAAATGATATTTGCTATTTGTAGTGGAATGGATATTATGAGCATGTGTGGCTATACTTAATAGTTGCTTTATAAAATGTAACATTCTAGAGAATTTCTGTTAGGAAGAAAACTAACATTGGAAATCATGATTGGCAAATATCTTAAAAGAAAATTTGACCAACTTATTAACACATCCAAACACGCTTTACCTGGAATCCAGGTCTCATGACCAGTACAGACCTTCCGAACTTATCAAGATAATTAGGTCTGTAGATTTTCCCTGTCTCAGCTTCATGAGCAATATCTTCCTAATCAAGAAAATAAATGACTTTCAAAAACACTTGATAAGAACATCAGGGAATCGTGATTGGGCACAAAAATAGTGTAATTTTCCTATGAATTACTAAATGTGTGCTGTGAATGAAAAAAAAAATGACAATTCTTAGCAAAGAACTAGTCTGAGGACTAGTCTAAGGAAAAAGAATACGCAGAAAGACATTTCTTGTCACAAAGATCCTTTTTCTTTAATTTCAAGAGGCATACACCAATTGAACTGGCCTTACGTTATGTATAGATCACCATGGCATGAACTCGTCTCTAGGTTCCTCACTCCTGCCTAAAATCCAACTTCAGCAGGTTTCCCTCCACAGGATGCCATATATTGCAGGCCTACCCCCTTAAGTGCCCCCCTCACCACCTCCATCAGGGTAATTCACTAGATTTATTGCAAGACACCAAAAACAACAGGGAGAAAGTCTAACCACCAGCTTTGCAGATTCAAAGTTTAATGGTACCATGGTCTGGATTGAAGATATACATATAGCTCGACCTCAGGAATGAGTATGTCAATAACCAAAAATTTGCCACTCAAGCCTTCGAGAGTGCAAGGGTATTGGTTCCTTCAGTATTTTAGTAGAAGTACCTAATATAGTCTGACATCTGGAATCAATGAGTTTTCAATGAAGGGGTAGGTGGTATTGGTCCCAGCACTATTTTACAGAAGTCCATTCAATTTGTCACAGTTTTGCTTTGTGTCTTCAACAATATTCGATGTATCTGGAATCATCTCAGTATGTTTATTAGCTAAAGGGTCCAGATTGATGCACAAAAAGAAAAGAAAAATATCTAACTTGAATTCAGCAACAAAATATATCTGCTCTTTTCTCATCAGGGAAAAGTGAATTTTGATCGAAAGGGTATGAATGGAGTATGGTTTCTGTACCAGGACGTTCTGCTTAATTACATTAATCCGCACTTATAGTATAAGATTTTTAGAGAAAGAACTTAAAACCTGTAGATGAGATATGGAAAGTAGACATGCATACCCATCGGATCTTATCTGGCTTGTATTCCAGCCACCATTTAAGGGCCTCTTTCAGCATCTTACTCGCTTTCTTTGTATTCCAACTCCTTGCCCTGAGAAATCTTAATATTGATGCATCGGAACATAGAATTGGAAATTTATTTGCAACAGGACCAATCAACTTTCTGATCTCATTGATCTGGATTGCAAAGAATCAAATCAGTTCAACAAGTTCAGAGAACCTCTGGCATAGATTTGTGAGTTTCAAAATTCCAACTTCAAGTTTTAGCACCAAAATCAACAATGAGAAAGGATTGGATAATTAGAAAGACTTCTGTAATTCAATGGGAAAAAGAATATTTCATAAACTCGTTAATGAAGTAAAAAAGTAATATATCAGTTAAATGCACATTTTGCACAAGATTATAAGACACAATTCAGTGCAGTGCAGCTTAATTTGCTATCAGCATAAGATTATAAGACACAATTTAAGATGTATTCCCTATCTCAGAGAGAAAACATAACATTTAACAATAACTAATATACTCAGACATCCTCCTTGAACTGCAATCTTTCCGATTAACAATTTACAGTCTTAATTGCCTACAAATACGGTGAAGCTCATGATAAGGCATCAAGACTAATGTCTGTCAAGGTACCTTAGAAAGCATAAAAAATTTGCAACTGAAGGAGTCGCAGGAGAAAGAGTGAATTCGAAGTAAGCAGACAATAGTTAATTGTTTAAATTTTGTCCTAAATTTTAGCTGAAAATCCACATTTAATTAAGTCAGAATAACATGTAGTTCACATAAATACAAAAAGGGTTCTTCAGATACAGAAACGTGTTATAAGTAGATTAAAACAATCCTTTATATCCACTAAATAAGATCAATATAATTTTATAGAGGAGAAAAGAAAATCATATACTATATAGAATATAATCAATATAATCAAGAACCTTCGCTTGCTCCTCCTCGGATGACAGAGCCTTCCTTACATCATTTGCTCGTAACTTTTTGAATGACATTTTTCTTCCACTTTCCAGTGAGAGTACAGCCACCTATGTGTACTCTAATTACAGAACATACTTGAAATTAAGCACAATATCAATGCAATGACAGATTTAAAGCAGAAACATACAGAACTGGGATGCTGTATCAGAATTACAATATTTCATATTGGTAAACAAGGAAAATTATCTCCAGTTTCAGACCAATGACATATATGGATCCGTTAGCGAGAGATTTTTATTCATTTTGCACTCAAGAAAAACATCACAGATATTAGACTGACATTTAACATGTTTCAAGTTATTTCAACAGTAATTATTTTGCTGCAGAAGTCAAATGATACTATTATACAAAAAATAATTTTAAGAGCTCCCACGTGTAGGAGTAAATTGAAATATATGGAGCTGAGGATTCCATACATTTGGAAAACTTTTTAATTACATATCGGACATCTCTGAATACCAATTACTCAAAAAACATTCACTTAAGAAGAAAAACAACAGCTTGCAAATCCAGTCAGATAAGTTGCAACAGTATACTCGTGCATTTTATTTCCTCATTGACTTTCAAATTCCCAGCTGCATATGACACGAACCGGTTCTTGACTTAAAAGGAAAAGAACAGGTAAAAAGCTTAATATCTACAGGCTGTAGATGAAGAGCAGGCATAATTTAATCCTAATAATTTAGATGGGAAGGAATTTATGGGGAGCGGATATGTTCTATTTAGTAACTTCTACCTTTATTCTTTCCTTCCTGTCTACATTTTCAGAGGTACCCAAATGCATTCCAAGAGATTCATTATAAAATATAACATAAAGTGATGATGCATCTAAATGGAAAAGCAGGCTAAGATAACCAGAAAATAACCAAGAAATAGTCTTTAAATCTGCATAAGAAATGAACAGTATTAAGTTCAGCATTCTAAGAATTACGAGTTTAGCACCATCAACAAAATTACAATAAAAGAGGCAACTTATATTATATGTTCATTAGGCATATTAAGCTGAACGCAAGCGACAGAATCAAACAATCACGTGTAAAAGCACAAGCAATTAAAGAGGGGAAATAGGAAATGGAGGAAAAGTGAATTTTAATCAGAGCCAAACATCCTATGAATCCTATCTACAAATTTCCATGTACAAAATTAGAATAATCTATTAATAAAACAATCCATATCTAATCAATTGCATTAATTGATCGTACAAAGGCATCCATTTGTTGTAATCATTTACATAAACCAAATTTGCAAACATCGATCAAATAATTAATTATAGAAAATCAATGAAGAAGAGAGAGGGGGAGAGATGCGTACAGAAGTTAGTGGACCGCAATAATAAGAAAATTATTCAGCGCGAGAATGAAGAAGAAGTCGGAGTACATGGACACAATGGCTATGGCGATTTGATGCCGTTTAGCTGTTGCTGAACCTGCGTTTAGGCTGACATTTGGCACCAGAAAAGATAGATATATCAATGGAAATTGCATTTCAGCCCCTCAAATGATCGCCAATTTCCTTCGTATCCTTCTATCTGCCCCCCAACAATCGTTTACATCATTGTCCATATTGGACAATAGATTGTAAAGAAAGATGTACATTTGGATTAATCTTACAAAATATATATAGGGGGTGTTTGGTGTAGATTAAAATAAGATTTTAAATGAATTCTGTTAGGAATTTTTGAAATATATGGTTGAAAAGATGTGTGACCCATGAAAGATGTGGTTGATATTAATTGTTTGACTTTGGCTTAAATTAAAATCAAATTAAAATCTGACTCAAACATGCCGATAAAGTGCTTCACTACTAATGGTCTGTTTGAAATTACTTTTGTTTTTGCTTCTTACAGATATTAGAAGGAAGTTTCCTTAATTTTTGTTTAAAAATTATTTTTTTTAAAAAACTTTCTATTCCTAAAGTATTTTTAAAGGAAACAATATTGGATAAGTTTTCTCTAAAAGATTTCTAACTAGAAGAAGCACTTAAATAAAATTAATCGAACTGATCCAAAAATAATTTTTAGATCTCAAAAACTCATTTTGACTTTTTAAAAGTCATAACAAACGGCCCTAAATTGCGTAGAACATTATAATGAACAAATTTTAGTTTTTTTTTTTGGGTCATGTCAAGTGCAATCTAATCAAGTTTATAGCTCAATTGTGATTGTTTTATTTTAAGAATGTATTTGGGATGGTTTATAAGTTGCTGAAATTATAAATTGATGGAAATTAATGTTGATAAGTTGGTAGTAGGGTGAGTTAGTCACACTGGATGTGTGATTAAAATAAAATTTAAATTATAAATTAAGAAAATCCAAACATGCACTTATTGTTTTGGAACAAAAGTTTGCCTTGATGCAGTGTTTTTCAATTATTCTTTCGAAGGAAAAACTTTGAAAACTTTCCTTGTTACCACACTAGATAAATCTAACCACTGTACCAATAAACTTAGTAGAGTCAACTGCAAAAAACTAATCACATATTAATCATGGTTTGCACGTTGGGGTCTCTATTAATTTCAATCTTGATCTAGCTCTCGTCATTTTCAATCTCAAAAACGAACTTCTCATTGGCTGCGAGCACTCTCTGAAAGACTATAAGGTATAAGAAAAAGACATTATGGTCCGTTTGATTGCAATGGTGGAAAATCGGTGGAAAGAAAATGAATTTCAGGGAAAATAATTGCCTAAAAAATGTTTTGCAGTGAATTATTAATTAAGTGTGTTTGATTTAAATTTTGTGTTCGTTTGGCTTTGTTTTACATGAAAATTGTCCATTAAAGTGATAATGTTTTCCACAATTGGTTATAAAATTTGTTTCCATTACCAAAAAGTTAGAAAAAAAAGAATGTTCCTAAAAAATCATTTTTTTAATCAAAGTTTAGTGATCGTACATGGAAATTGTTCATTAAAGTGAAATTTTTTTTTTCTTATAATTGATTATGAAATTTGTTTCCATTGTAAAAAAAAAGGTGGAATTTCATTTTCGCACCAAAAAGGTGGAAAACCCAATTCAATCAAAAAGTGCACGTGTGAGGCAAAAGGGGAAAAAGAATTCCATGAAAAATTTAGCATATCAAACATGACAAAAGTTGGAAAATGGAAATTCCATTTTCCATGGAAAAAATGTGTTATCAAACACACCCTAACATGTATTGCATGTGAGTTGTATTACGAGTGTAATTTTGATTGGACTCTACGGTTACAAGGCCTAACATCCATGGTTATGTGAATGTTTTGAAAATCAATTAGGACATTAGCCATGAAAAGATAAAGGATCAAATCAGAATCGAGTCATGATGAAAAAAATTCTTTAATATGTAAATAAACAAATTGACTTTTGTGGTAAAAGGCTAGTTCTTGGCATGTTTTAAACAATTTTCATTTTATGGGTTTTTAGTATAATTCGACAGGTTACATGACAATCAATTTGTTATCATTGAAAGATTTTTTTTTTTTTAAAAAAACGAGTAAATAAGTAAATATACTGTACGTATCATCCGAATGTAATTGGAAGGGAACTCTATGAGTTACTCAAACTACTCTTCGAAATAATTTATAATTTGAGTGCTCATAAGTTGGAAAAAATTGAAGAAGTTTAAACATAGTATTTACAAAGTTTAGAGACTTACTGCAATTTTCTCCTTTCATAAACAACAGTTGAATTATTAGTGACTGGCAAAATAAAGTGGTCTAAAGCTTCAGAGTGAACTCCCAAAAAAGTACTTAAAAGTTGAAACACTTGGGTTTTGGTTATTGCTCTCCATTATTGACAAGTCTCTCACTCTTTCCGTCTTTCGGAAAACTCAGCACAATCCCCGAGCTGGCGTTATGGTCCATTGTCAGGTGTATACTTTACACCAGTACACTTCCGCCACTAACCTCTGAAACCCAAAAAGACCCACGCAATCACACGCACACACCCAAATCAAGATAAACGAAAAAAAAAAAAGAAAAGTCGCATCTTTTTTTTACCATACATAGATAAATATATACTTTATTTATTTATTTATTTCTGTAGTATTGCGTTTGTGGTTGTAACTTAACTCACATGGCAGTGATGACTGGGTTTTAGACACAAGAATGGAAAAGGGTTCAGCTTCTGGTGCGCAAGACTCACTCAATGGCTTGAACTTTGGCAAGAAAGTCTACTTTGAGGACGTGGGTAGTGGAGTTCAGGCTAAAACTGGTGGTGGGCCGTCTCCGGTGGTGTCTCCCGGACTTCCACCACCGGTGCCGGCAAAAAAGGGGAGGGGTTGTGGGGTACAGGGTGGTCAGCCACCCAGGTGTCAAGTGGAAGGGTGTCAGGTAGATCTGAGTGATTCTAAGACTTACTATTCAAGGCACAAAGTCTGTGGTATGCACTCAAAGTCTCGAAAAGTCATTGTTGCAGGGCTTGAGCAAAGGTTTTGCCAGCAATGCAGCAGGTCAGCTTTTCTTTTTTGCTTTTTTCGCCTTTCTCTTTTAGCTTTATTCCAATCTATATACATGTAACAAAGTACACATTTTCATCAATAGCTTCATCGTGTTTATTTATTATGTCAATTTGCAGTTTTGTGTGGATGACTGGATGGTTATAGTAGAAATTTAGAATTCTTGAGGGAGTTTTACTGATACTGAGAATGATTTTCTTTTGATTTCCCTGTATAAAAGGCCTTTCGACATTCATTCAGGATTTGATTAGGATTTTGGTGGAGTGGGGTTTTGGTTTAAGATTTTTTAGTAGATTATTGATGTTTAGTATATATCTTTTGGTTTTAGAGGATGCCCTCTTAATTGTCCACCCCCACCTCCCCCCAAGCTAATGAGATCTAGGTTCAGCACATTTGTAGTAAAAACAATATGGAGCTTATTGTAGAACTAGAAAATAAACGTTGTATCAAAATGTCACAAATTGAACAAGTGGAGCAACCAGTTGGAAGGCAGGTTGGCACTCGCATAAGATAAACTAAGAAAGAATGGGAAGTAATCTTGAGTTTTGCTCAAACAGTTTTAAGAGACTTTTTTGAATGAGACACTTTCATCTATGATATTATGTAGATGCCATAAGAGCTGGTGGGAGTGGGACAGGACAGATTTCCAAAGGACCAGGATTTAGTCCCTAGGGTGAGATATATTCTAGTTTGATGGAAAGTATCTATTCTAGTTTGCAACTTAGGAAGCATTGCACTTAAGGGTATCAGACATGACGCAATACAGATTACATTAGTTTTCCAAAAAAAAAAAAAAATGGTTAAAAGATGTGAAGTGTGCAGGATATGTCATTAAGGTTAATGTTATAAAAACTTGTACAAACACAGATAGGCGCAGGTTTTTGGATTATTAGTGCTTCCTAGTTTGCAACTCGAACTGTTAGATTCTTGCTCCAAATTGACTTGGAAAAATGTCTGCTTGTAAGAACATGAAAGAATTACAGGCGACGAGATTACCTATGCTGTACAGTAATTATCGTGACATTGAAGTTTGTGTATGGATGCATATTTGGACCCATATGTAGCACTAGCACAGGTTCATTACAACCAACTACCGGTCTTTTTTTTTCTTCTTGTTCTTATGGAGTAACTTTAGCTTGGATATCTTTTCATCTAATTAAATTCAAAACATCTAATGACTTGATCAAATGTGATCTTCAGTTCTTTAATTGTAATAATTACATAGAATTCTTCAAATAGGTAATTGAAAAGGCGTGGAAAAGTGTGATATCAAATTCAGAATTCCTTCAAAAAAATTGTCATGCATGTTCAAGTATGGACATACTTTAAACCCTATACACTTGTGCAATGTTCCACTTTACACTTCCCTCTACAAGCTTAGCATTGATCTAGAGAATTTTGTACTGACACGTGATAAACAATCCCTAAATTATAAGATTTGTCTGTTTGCAATTTACTAGTGGTGGATCATGAGTGAATACCAGGCCAGATGTCGTTATCTGTTTGAAATTCACGTGCCTGCAAAATGTGCCAAATTGATTTTTGGCATTTCCTTATTATTCTAATTAGTGATTACTGAATGATGATCTTGACTGTATTGGGGCTAAAGACTAATGGATGTTGAAGAATTTCCGAAATAAAGGGAACTTGGAGGGAAGATGATTGTGTTCGGAATTTACTAGTGGTAGATCATGAATGAATACCAGGCCAGGTGTCGTTATCTGTTTGAAATTCACGTGCCTGCAAAATGTGCCAAATTGATTTTTGGAATTCCCTCATTATTCTAATTAGTGATTACTGAGTGATGATCTTGACTGTAATGGAGCTAAAGACTAAAGGATGTTGAAGAATTTCCGAAATAAAGGGAACTTGGAGGGATGATGATGGGCTTTAATGCAAATAAGGTAAGAAAGTAACTATTACTTGTCCCACGTCAGAAAATGAAGAGCTTGAAGACTACCTGATTAGTAATTATGTCTGTTAGACATTTGTGTATAAAGGCTCAATTAAGTGGACATGCGAGTGAGGACCAAGTGATGCAACATCTGAGCCCTCGTTAGGGAGCATTGTTTATAATAATTATATAATTAGAACCGTTAGACAATCAGCTTATAATTATTTTCATCTGTGTTCTTAAGCTGTAAGAAGGAAAGAGATGGATCAACTTTGTTGATATCGATCTTTAAGATCTCTAAAAGATTTAAAGGATGATTAAACTTTGATGGATTGTGATTTCAAGTGTTAATTGTTTAGCTGAAATTTGTTGAATAGTGATAACTAGCTGGATTTCAATACATTTTCAACATTCCAACATTTCTTGAATCTTGTTTTTGCTAAATAGTGGTGTCTTAAGGCCTTCTTTGTTGTTGGAATGAGATCTTTTCTGATAGTCTTTTCCAGGTTTCATCAATTGTCTGAATTTGACCAAGGAAAACGCAGCTGTCGCAGAAGACTTGCCGGACACAACGAGCGTCGAAGGAAGCCACCACCTGGAAATCTATTGTCCACTCGCTATGGAAACTTTTCTTCATCCGTCTTTGGTTAGCCATTACTGATTGGGGAGCCTCTCTGAATTCTAGTGCTAATATTTTTCATAAGCCCGAGTTTTTTAATTTAGATAATTTTCTTTTGTACTTAATGAGTTGTTCAGATGTTTGATATTTGCCTTGACAGAGACCGACGGCAGAAATGGAGGTTTCGTGATGGACTTCTCTTTGTACCCAAGTGCAGCCGGGAGGAATTCATGGCCAAATATGCCATCATCCGAACGAGGATTGGGGAATCAAGTTACCGTCGCCGAAAAGTTTCTTCCATCACCATGGCATAGCAACTCAGAGAATCCTCCACCACCCAATCTTCTGCAAGGTTCAACTACTAGTGCCAGCTATTTAGGTCCGAGATTATCTTCTGGAAGTTTCAGTGGTGTCTCGGACTCCGGCAGTGCTCTCTCTCTTCTGTCAAATCAGACCTGGGGCTCAAGAAACATACCCTCTTGTCCTGGGCTGAACACTTTATATGGTGCCAATGGGATATCCATGGTTCAGCCACCAGTTGCACATGATGCACCTGTTGGCAACTTTATGAGCCTTCCATGGGGATTCAAGGACAACCAAGCTAGTACCGGTTCCCACGAGATGCCCCCCGATCTTGGTTTAGGTCAGATTTCACATCCGGCCAACAGTCAATATTCTGATGAGCTCGAGTTGGCTCAACAAGGTGGCGGACAATTCCATGAACTCGAGCTCTCAACTGGTTATACTTCTTCGGTCGAGCATATGCACTGGTCTCTTTGAGTGTCTTTTTACTTTTCTCAAGCGAGGTCCTTGGAACCTTGTCTGTTGTAATAAACTTTGGGTTTCTCAAGTTCTTGTCAGCTACTGCATGTGTGATGTTGTACTCTGTGTTGTACTCTGCGCTCTTCTGCTAGGAGAAGCATGACTTTGTGCTCGCCTATGTTTAATGTCATTGTATGATGAACATCAGCTTTTGTCCTACTCTTTGTTTTGAAATCATTTCTTGTGGAAGTAGCTGAATTGCCCATTTATGTTATAATTCAAGAACCCTACTGAAAGTGTGAACGGCCTTGTACTCTACTCTGCTAGCTTTAATGGTTACCGATTTTCTTGATCAAACGGGCAGTTCATTCCGATTCTTGTAACAACAAAATGCAAAAAGCCAATGCCATCCATACAAGTGTTGGCAAATAATGATATTTTCGTGAATTGATTTGGGCAGAATTACGACTTAATGTTGTAAGGACAAGGTTTCATTAAATAGAGATTATCTGCAAGTAACAACCATTGCAAAGACCTCAAATAAATCGTCGAGGGTCTTATTTGAGGTCGATTTATTACAGCAGCACCTGAAAGCCGACCAAAAATGTTACGGCTATCTGGAGTCGACTTTAAAAGAATTTCATATATTTGCTTCGCTTCCAATTACCCAATCAGCATAGACAATTGGAAGATTTCTGATTTCATCTGCATCTTCATTTTTTATCGCAAAATTAGTGAAATATTTTCAGTGTTTTGTGTCGACTGGTTTATCGGTCATTGTGTGCTAACATACGCCGTGGAGTTGTTGTCTTATTGATGTGCTGGGTCGGTTTTAAGACTGGACTATGAGATAATTGCCCAATCATTTGAGAACAATTGACATAAATAACACCACGACAAGAAACTTGAAACGATAGCACATTCTTCTTTCTTTTGGGCCTTTGTCGAGTTATCCTACCGAGTACCGAAGTACCAAGTATTCTCTCTCTCTCTCTCTCTCTCTCTCTCTCTCTACCAGTTCAGGTAAGCATCAACTTTCCTTTCTACGAATCGATGCGTGCATACAATTTTACACGCAGAGAACGCGGCGTATACACACGTTCACGCGCATCTGCAGATGGATATTTGGCCACTACTATTTATAATTGTTGAAGGAAGAAATGTAAGATTGAATTCTAGGGCCGAGGTTAAAGATGGAAAAGTTATCCAATAAAACGTTAAAAAGTAGTTAGCTTTTCTCAAATTAGAGGTGCCAGATTGACACATAATAGTTAGTCCAATCGGGATCGGGTTTACGCTTTAGACCATTTTTTCCTTGATTGGATTTGGGAACTGTAGCTTTGGTGGAGGTGCTAGTACAGGGCAGATAAAAATATGATTTTGAAAATTTAGATAACTAGTTGTTGGAATTGGGAGGACATTTGGGTAAAATTGTTAAAAGGGGTTTATGCCTTTTATGGAAGTAATTATTTTCCATAGTAGTATTTAGTTTCGGATTTCTTAATGCTGTATGCAACATAAAAGGGTAATATTGTTAAAAGATAAATTGTCGAGGCAGAACACTATTAAGTTTTCTGTATTCAGATATTGATTTATCCATTGAAAACAACCTGTTGTAAGTACAAGAGAGGATAAAATGTTGAATTGGCTAATGTTGTTAACAGTCAAGTATGCGTGGTATTAGCAGAGCTGTTTTCTCTAGGTTTCTTATTACTCCTGTAAATATGTTGATAATTGAATCGCCGTGTTTCTATATCGTTCAGGCTGGCCCTAGTAATTCTTTTTCTTTTATATTTTGTTCTGTATATGTTAATACTTTCTTCTTTTGGGACTGATTTTTATCTTTAAATTGGACATGATTATTCTCTACAGCATACGTTTTCTAGTTGGAGCGTAGCTATGGATCCGGCAGAGCTTAGACAGATGGAAGATGAAACAAGTCCAATGATGAAAGCTATAAAGGGTGCAACCTCAGGTCTAGTTGCAGGCACAATTTGGGGTACCATTGTTGCTACTTGGCATGATGTACCTCGAGTTGAGAGGAGCATTGCACTTCCAGGTCTAATTAGGACATTGAAGATGATGGGTAATTATGGGATGACTTTTGCTGCTGTTGGCGGTGTCTACATTGGCGTTGATCAAGTGATGCAGAAGTATAGGATGAAAAGAGACTTTGTTAATGGTGCTGTTGGTGGATTTGTTGCCGGTGCTTCTGTTCTGGGTTATAGAGGTGAAATCTTATTCTGCATTAAATATTATGGTTCTTCCTCTTGATAATTACAACTTTTTATGTACCTATGCACTAACCAACAAGATGGCACAGTTGATCTGGTACATCTACATAAATTTCTCAAGCATGCCTCCTCCACCTGCCACTCATAATTCTCTTCACCTATCCATCCCCCTCAACCTCCCCTCGGTAGCCATTCCCTGTCTCCATATTCATCCGCCCCAACAATCGTTCATCAGAACCCCCTCCACCACTCTCAGATGGAGCTTGCCCACCTCCCAGCCACACAATATCTTTCGATATCTAACCTCTCGTGCAACCCTAATCCCCACCTTACCCTCCCTGCTACTAAAACCTCCTCCATACACCTCGCCATCTAAAAATTTGATGTAATCATGTAATATCCATTTGGTCATTTTGAAAAAACAAAGTATGTTATCCATTCACTCTCCACACACAATAGGTGCTTACTTTTTAGAATAAGCATCTCTATCTAAACAACTGTGCCCTTATCTTAAAATGTATTCCATTTGCTTATAAGCACGAGATTCTCATTTTCAATTAAGCAATGGCGGGCTACATTTTTATCAGCTATCTTAAATGAGCTCTAAGATAATTTCTAGTGTTATCTTGTGCATAATCTGTGCATGTATTAATGTGTGGTTGTGTCCTCTTCTTACATGCATATCGAGAATATGATCTCTAAGTTTTCCAACAGGACGAGACATGATCATTCTAAAAATGGTTTTTGTGCTGTTCTCAGTTTTTTTTCTCCACCTTCAGAAGACACCAATTCAAATGCTTTTCAGGCTTCATTGCTAAATATTTATGAAGATAGGAACTGAATCATTGGCATTGCTGGCATACTGCGCAGTTGGCAGATATAAGATATTGTTAATTGATTATAGCTATTCATCCTGCCAAATATGCACTCAATATTTTATTGGGAAATTTTATACACGTCTTTGCAGTTCAGAAGATAGTCACGCTAAACATTTTTTAAGACTATTAAGTTATTATGTGGGATAAACTGGTCGTATTTGTACTCTCCCTCCCTCCCTCTCTTTTATTTTTATTTTATTACATCTTTTTATATGGTTTTCACATTGTTTTACTTCTCAAGCTTGAATATTCCCTAATTTATTAAAGACATTATATCAGCAAAATTAAGCAGAACGAGTTATGAGCAAGACCTTGTAGAAAGTATTACAAAACTCGAAGGTTTTGAATGTATTTAATGAATGATTCAGTTGTTCAGTTTGACTTGTGTTCTCAATTATCGTTGTACGTATTATCTGCATTTTGAAATTTGGAATAGGTTCGTGTCTTGGATCGGAAGGCCTTCTGTGACATGGCATGTTGGTGGTCTCGTTTGACTAGGTGTAACACATGGCACATGGTCTTTTCTCATAAATTGGTAAAATGAATGACCGCTCATTGAAAAGTGTTTGAGAGAAGATTTATTTATTTATTTAATTGCATTTATATCTTAAATAATTTATTATTTGAGTAAATGAATTAATATCCTGTTTTTATGCCCAAGGGTATGGCTGCATATTTATTGTTAACAGGCCTGCCATAGCTTCATTTCTATCCTCCACAGTTTAGATGCTTATCAAGTCTTACAGTTTTACTCTACTGTATTGAAAATAAATACTAATATCCTGCCTGAATAAACATGCATTGGTGAATATGTTATTTTGGCTAGCTTACATGCTGATACTGTCCTAATATATGAAGTTATCCATTTTCCCTTTCATTTCGACTTGAAAAGGCAAGTCAAGTTTTAGGTAGAATGTTCTGTCTTCCATATAGTGGCAATACATTGAATGGTGCTTATAATTTTGGCTTTTGTATTTATCATCGTCCACAGGAAGGAGCATATCCACAGCAATCTCTGCTGGAGCAGCACTTGCAGTGACTTCTGCTGTCATTGATGCTGGAGGTCAGACCACGAGAATTGATAATGGCAAGGAGTACTATCCTTACACCCTCAAGAAGAGGCCTAATGTGGAAAGCTAGTTGGAGCACTCNCAGCAATCTCTGCTGGAGCAGCACTTGCAGTGACTTCTGCTGTCATTGATGCTGGAGGTCAGACCACGAGAATTGATAATGGCAAGGAGTACTATCCTTACACCCTCAAGAAGAGGCCTAATGTGGAAAGCTAGTTGGAGCACTCAGATATTTAATGTATTTCTGGGCTATGTTTTCTGGCTTCTTATCTCTGTATCTGTTCTCATATGGCGAATTTGAATAAGTTACTACAAATTTTATGTTTCTACCATGACAGCAAATCTCCATTTGGATGCATGTAGTTTTGGATTATGTTCATATGACTTGGAAAAGCCATCAGGCGGTGTTATTGGAGCAGTTTCTTGCAAAGTGCATTTGTTTAACGGAGAATAATCATAAGAACTGGTTTATGTATACTTTTCACCGTTGATTTTCACTATTCTTGTAGAATTGTGTTTTTCTCACGTGTTAGAGAGCTTTTTGAGTTTCAGTAACCAAGACTATTCTTACAGAATTGTGTTTTTCTCACATGTAAGAGCTTTCTGAGTTTCAGTTTCCAATGATTACAGCGCAACTATTGTAACAAGAGAATGGATTTGTTGAGCTCAAATTTTAAGTCCCGATTTCTCATACCAAGGCGTCTTAAGGTGTAATTTCTTTTGCTTCTTAATTGTGGAGTGAAGTAACCAAATTTGAATTGTGGAAACTGGTGATCAAAGTGAGAAGAAATATGTGATCAAATTGATCGTCACGTTTGCTTGAAAGAAATGTTAATGGAAGCATAAATGAGGGCGTGCAGCCCAAAACATCTAACTACATCGTAGATTTGTTTATTGTCTCAAACTTTTGCAGCCTATCCCTCTAAGAAGCTAGTCATGGAGAGGTACATTCGCATAGCTATTTGGCATATGTTGGGTTTTTGTTTGTTTCACGGAAGTAACTAGACATAACGTTTTTACCAACTAAGAATGATCATGCATCACCACTTATAGAATCAATAGTTCTCTCAATGTTTTCATTTTATTTTCACCTTTTAATTCAGTTCGAGTCTTCAACGTTTGATCATTAAATTTTTATTGTTCGTACATCTTTTGATCTTGTTAGCATAGATATGCCCAGAATACTTGTTTATTAATTTTGAACGATACAAATTTACATTTACCAATTAAAAAGAGAAAGGGCTCTTAATCTATCAATCCTAACTTCGTGGAAGGCAGATTCATAATATCCGTCTCACGAGGCAAAGAGTAAGATATCACGTCAACCATACAATGCACAAAGGGTCTGGATGATCAAAGTGAATCGTGAAACTGAAACATCACCATTTATGGGGTCATCTTGAATAGTTATACACTGGGCTGGGCTGCGTAGACCATACAAAACTCGTTATAGCACCCGGAACTATAAAAAACCAGGCAAATTGTAACGCCCCAAATTTCCATTAACTCAAGGCGCTATTTAAGTCGAAATATCCTGTAAATAATTTTCCTCACTAAATGCCAAAATGCGTAAATATTTTATTTTTTCAAAACTATAACAAATTAAAACTAAATGCGAAAACATCCTTTGAATAATTTACTCACATCCAATAGTCAATACCAAATATAATAAGCAAAGTACCACAATTTGCAAAAATACTAAAAATTGAGATTAAATTGACGAACTGGAAACCGGCTATTAAAATACTTATTTAAAAAATTTATGAATTAAATTGTCTATTATTTAATCATGATTGCCCCGCTCATTGCC
>CAIGRR010315555.1:0-18080 GCA_903798365.1 Fraxinus sp. 1973-6204 | reverse complement strand
TAAGGTAATATTGTCGGATTGATTTAAAGGAGCAACTTATACTCCAGAAACAACACAAACAACATAGGTAGATAAAAAATACTTACTTCAACAGCCAAAAGGGAATCAAGGTTGTAATTGATTCTTGGGTTAGCAGCATGTTTCATAGACAAAAAATAAACCATTTTGAAACAGTTCGTTTCAGTTTTGTGCATTTTTTTAAAATCGAAATTTAAATCAAATAATTTTGAAACGGTTTGGTTTGGTTTGACGGAAAAATAAAAATCGTGGGTCCATGTGGATCCGAACCAATGGTTTCATACCAATAGGCTCGGTACGATCTGCGGTTTCACAATTTTCTTATGCAGCCCTAAATCACATCATTTCACATTTAATTAAATCTATCACTTAATGTCACATAAACTTGTGATCTAACACCACTAATGATAAGTATCATTATTGTTTTGAAACGTGTTTTCATTTTCACACAAATCAAAAAATATAATTAATATAATTGAAAATATAAATTTTACTTTTATTTTTCCTAATATACATCCACATTAAATAATAATTTTAATAGGAAGAGTTCATATTTGTTTATAACAAGACATTAAAAAAATAGAAAATAAAATATACTTTCAATTAAAAAAGTATATAATTTGAGACAAATAAAAAAGAAATACAGGCATATCTTTATGGGACGAAGATAATATTTAAAAATGAATTAAATATTTTTACTAAAAAGAAGTTGACGCTCTTAGTGACCTAAAGGCCAAAAAAAATTCTCACATTCTCCCTATTATGAGTATTCTGACAAGGAGGGTGTCAAACCTCCCATTTCAACATAGCACAATTGTTTAAAAATAGAAGGGAGGACTTTGTAAATTTTATAAACATTTGAACTCATTAGTGATTTTTGGAAACGTGTGTTGAAAAGTGTCCAAAAAAAAAAAAAAAAATTGGTTGTGAAAAATATCACTATTTTTTTTTATATTAAAAGAGAAGATAGCCAAATCACTGTTCATTTGTGTACCCTCCATTTCACGAATGTGCCATAAACACCATATATACTTCGTATTCGAAAAACTACTTGTAGTACATTTTTCATGGCCTTGTCTTGATCTGTTATTATTCTATGTAGAGCTTGACCATGCATGGATTTAAGCCATGTCCTGAATAGCCATACAAAATTATCTGTGTTCTCATTGGATAACAAACCACAACCAAGAAGTGTTGATTGTCCGTGATAATCTACACCGGTAAAAGAGAAAAATGGCATGTCATACTTGTTAGTGAGGTAAATAGTGTCAAATATAAAAACGTCACCAAACTCCTTATATGCTTCACGACACTGATTGTCTGCCTAAAACACATTCTTTAGTCGAAGTCTTCGTCCAAATCAATACTGAAGTAAAATCTCGCACATCATGCTTGCATTTCTGAAAAGTGAGATTGTGTTGCTGCGGCATCTCATTCTCTAAGTTTTAACTGTCTCACATCTTCGATAAAGTTTCTATAATCCTTTTCTATGCAAGCAGGATTCTCATATCCATCAGCTTCAACAACTGCAGAGTTGAAGCTTTTGTGCAACATAATTTCTGCCATGTCATTAAATTCAATCATTCGTTTCACATGTGCGCTTAATTCTATGTTGCATCGATAAAATTTTGACTTCAAAGGACTTGTTTTATGGTTTTGATCGAGGTGTACTATTTTAATTATCCAGAAACTATGATANATTCAATCATTCGTTTCACATGTGCGCTTAATTCTATGTTGCATCGATAAAATTTTGACTTCAAAGGACTTGTTTTATGGTTTTGATCGAGGTGTACTATTTTAATTATCCAGAAACTATGATAATCAAAAGTCGTAGAGATCCCGACTTTACATCCCGTTTGCATTGTGGTTGCGGAACCACTTGTGGAATCGCTTCTTCGTCCTTCACTACTTCATGTAAACGCCATATAACACATAATTCCATTGTCGTCTTTTTTCGAATTCAGTTTCCTAACTAGAAAACCTTCATCGTAAGCATATCTTTTGTAGAACTAAGAAACTTATTTTTCATCCTTGAGCTTCATACCAATCGTAGGCACGGTCACACCATCTCTACCTCTCGTTTCATCTACAAGTACAATCATATTGTCTTCCACGTTCTCATTTTCGGATTCCACCAATAAATCATGTTCCGCTTCTTCCATAATTTCTTCTCTTGCATCAAAATTAGTGGTCATGTTCATAAAACCATAACCTCTCTACAATTTTACATCGATACGTGTTAATCATAGCAACATAAGTAAAATTGGATTGGAGCCCCCAAAAAACTTTTTCATATACGTCAACATGAACTTCTCATCAAATTTATCTTGTATTCAGTCAGTGAACTTCATTTATGTCATAAAATTAATCACTCAACTTCATAAAAATAAAAAATGCAGCCAATGATTTTTTACAAAATTATGCAAGCTGCTCTTCAGTTTCATTTCTGAAATAATTTTATAAATTTAACCACGTTATACTCCTTCAAAATTATTTTTAGATTCTCAAAGAAAATAATTACACAATACAACACAAAACAAAAAACACGTTCAACTGTAGCGAACGGCGTAGGGGTCGACGGTGGGAGTTCATAAACGGTAGCAGCGGTTTTCTCAAACTTCGGAAATTTCTAGGTTGACGAAATGATGATTTCTGGAACAAACTGGGTTCTTTTGTAATATGTTGTAGCTAACTGAAGCTCAACTCGAATTTGAACAACGTCCCCGTGAAAATCAATCGCAACTGCTATTTATAAAAGGAAGTCAACCCGTCTTTGCATGGTAAATGGGGAAAAATGTTGGCACATATCTGTGAAATGGTGGGCTCACTCCGGGTTCGTACAACGTTGTCGCGAGAGTGAGTCTCCAGCGGTGTCGATTTGGATGGATGAGATATTTGGGATATTTTTGTGGAATATTAGCGAGGAAACTAAGTATTAATCAATGTTTCACAATTTCATTTGGTGCCAATTTTGTTATTCCCAATGTTTTTTTTTTTTTCCTTTTCCTTTTTTTCTGCTACCACGTCAGGTTGTAAACCCAAGTTGTCGATGCACATTGTACGTGTAGCATTATTGTAAGTCTACACTTAAACACATGTTACCTTCAAATGCTTATCTAGTTAGTAAATTGTCACAACAATGTTGTCATAGTGTACCAATAGTGTAGTCATCTGACAATAATTTACCATAAGCTAAAGTAAGCACACCACACCTATTGGAGATTCCAATTTTATCTCAGTAACCACAAACCAATTCAAATACCACATCACAACATTTGCAAGATAACCCCCAGTTTTTATCTTTTTCAAATTTATTTTTTTTGTTTTCATATAAATGCAAAATACATGCAAACAAAATTAACACACATAATCAAACAAAAAAAGTATGTACATCGATTTGGCTTTTAATGTATCATGCATATGTCAACGACTTTTTGCAAAGTTTCAAATTTAATAGTATCTAAAACCTTGGTAAGTAAATCAGTTAGTTGTCTTTCTATATGAACATGTTCTAGGACCATAATATTTCTTTCAACTAAGTCTCTAATAAAATGATGTTGAATATCGAAATCTCTAATGAAATGATGTCGTATATAAATGTGTTTAGTCCTAGAATGTTAAACAGAATTCTTAGAGTTATTTGTAGCACTAGTATTATCACACAACATGGTAAGAAAGTCTTGATTAGTACCTAGTCACTAAACATCTGCTACATACTAGAAAGTAATCATTCCTTCTGCATGACTTTTAAAATTAGTTAATATAGAACGATTACCACTCATGTATCTAGAACAACCACTAACAAAATACCAGGACTTAGGTACAATAAATTTATAAACAACATCGGCATAATGCCTAAGATAACTTTTACATATCCAAACTTGCATTATTCTAGCTTATAAGAGTGTATTTTGCGTACTTATTTAATACATAAATATGCTTTTTATTGATTAAAAGAGTGGATATCGACTCACTGTTAGGTAATTTTGGCTTTTGTAGATCATAAACCCCAAATGGAAATAGAACAAGGCAAAAGGGAATAAAAAGGGACCAAAATCGTACAAAATCATGAATTTGGGAACTAAAATACAGACGTCTAAAAGTAGAAGGACCTTGGAGTGCAATTTTGTGGGGCTTAATTGAAAGAAAACTCAAAATTTGATGACTAACTCGTACAATATCATAATTGAGGGACTTAATGTGCAAAATTTTTAAAGGACTTGTGTGCAAGAGGGGAAAAAAAGAACTGAAACCATTTGGCAGAGAAATGGTGCCACCTCACAGTGTCAAGGCGCCATTTTAAAAATCGTGGATCGTTTTAAATGCTTTTCCAAAACTTGGAGACATGGGCTGCAATTTTTTTTTTTTTTTAAAATGGATTTTAAAAGCGTGAAACGCAACCACTGTTGGTGGTTTTTTTTTTTTTTTCTTTTTCCTTTCATTTTTCTTTTTTTTTTCTTGGCATTTTGAGAGTAAAACCATAGAGCACACAAAGGAGAATACATCAAGGAATGTGGAAAAATATTTGGAGAAAGTCAAGACCAAGCTAAAAAGGGCGGGTTTATGTATTTTATTCTTCCTGATGCCAAAGACAGACTTCAAGCTTTAGTAGAAAAAATTGGCTCAGAATCCGGATTCTTAGATAATCACCTCCCGTATGAACAAGAGGAAGTGGGTGCATTTCGTATTCCATAATTCAATATATCTTTTTGGAAGACTCATAATCCCCTCTCTGGTTACTTGAAGCATCCAACCATGCACGCTATCAACTTTCATCCCACTGTCGACATCAAATCCACTGGAAGCTACAATTTCAAGCCAAAATAGTGAACTGGAAAACACTTTTCTTGCCTACAAAACCCGACTTCCGACGACACCCATAGTCGTGCACCACCACTGACGGTTAGCCCTCATCTAGATGACCATAAACATGGCCTAACATCAACCCAAAAAGCCTCCATTTGATCTACTATAATTTAGGATTTTTCGACAATCACTATTCATTTTTTGTCGAACCACATCTCCTTCAATTCATGCCTCACACAACATCCAATCCCCAAATTGGCATCAATCAAACCAACAAGTTCAAACGACCATGGGTATGAATTTAATTAAGTCAATTATCCCCCAACTCTCCAATTTCTGGTTCAAATCCAAAATTGATGGGTTCCAAGTACTTCAATCTATAAATTCAGATGGGGAATTACATATTCAGGGCCAAACAAACATGGGCGGGCAAACAATTGATCCAATCCAACCCTTATATTCGTGCGCAGCTTGCAAGAACATTGAGGCTATTCTATCTCAATAAATTGAAGGAAATGTGTGAGATGAGTGGGTGTGGTTTGATGGTGGTGATCTGTCTCATGTGAGATGGGTAGATGTGGTTGGCCGGCGATGGTACCGACGGTGGTGGGGTTTAAAGGAAATAACCTTTTTAATTTTTGGTAAGAAGATAAGGTGGGGTGAAAAATAAGATTTTAAAGATTTTGGATGGTAGGTGGCACATATAAGTATTTTGGATTTAATTTGTAAAAAAAAAAAGTTAAGGTACTGAAATTGCAATTTTTTTAATTTTGGCATTTTTATTGTTTTTAACCATAAATCTAACGGATCTTGACTGCAGGGGTTTTTCGCATTAAAAGTTTCAAACAATGGGATTTTTTACGATTTTCAATAGGCCCGTATCGCAATTGGAAACGTTTTTAGAAGGGTTTTCCGCTATTAATCATTTTTCCATTCGTTAGAAACAACTGATTATAGTTTGAGCAATTCCCCAAGTACAGGGGCTTTTTTTCATAGGGGCATTACAGGCCCCTCACTGTAGTCGGGCCCACCCCAATGTAAATAAAAAAAAAAAGAAAAAAAAAACTTGGCTCTCCCCCTTATGTGAGGTGCCTGTGAAAATGCCCCTGTACTTGTAGCACCTCTCTTATAGTTTTGTAATCTAAAGTAAACATTTCTAAATGAATCGACAATTCGGACTAAAAAAAGTCCACTTTATTAGTTAAACGCGACCGTACACTTGCAGTTGGCACTTTTATAGCAAACAAGTTTATGGCGCCGCTGCCGAAAAATGTTTTTACTTTGATTACAACTTTATTTAATTTTGGTTTTAACCATTTCTTTTTATTTATTTTTAATTACTTTATATATATATATATATATATATATATATATATATTTTGGCCAATCCACGTATTGTCAATCTATCTTGTGCTAGTATTTTATCCTTATACTTTTCAGCTATAGTGGCATATTTTCAATTTTAAGTTTTTGCCATGTCTAATCTCCACATTGACTACGAATTTATGCTTGGAGGTCCAAGATATGAAATTTGTCAAACAATGCATTATACATGACAATACTTGTATTCGTGCACGGATACTTCAATGTTGAAACTTTTTTTTTTTTATTTAGACAATATTTGAAATGTTGAAAACAAGTATTGGACAATTTCGATGATATTTACATGCTTGCGGGAGATCATGTACCTGACAATTGTGACGAAGACATCAAGTTTTCAGGAGATGGTCCTCCATTTTTGAACGAGAAGGTACTTGCAAAGTATTACCATGAACCTGTCAAGTTGGATTAGATGACATGCTTGTGGGAGATTACAAATATTGGGAAAGATTTCAAAAGTGGGGGCATAATCCACTCAAAGAAATTAATAGGAGACTTGCCATTGCCCGTAGAGTTTGATTGTTAACCGCTCATTCAATTTGATGAAACATCAACCACTGAAGAAGAGCTCAAAGAAAATGATATATTAATCACAAATGAACCAAGCAAAATGTAGCAAACAATGAGGATGAAAGTAATGTACATTCTTCCGACTTCATTGATTTCCCGAAAATTGAATTTGTGATTAAGTTTCGATGATGTAGTGGAAGTCTATGTAATTAAAGTATTATTGGATGGATAGACAAGTCGTATTATATGAAAATGTGCAATGTTCAGTTTTGGAGATCAAACGAGGAGTGGAACAAATCCAGATGAAGGAAAATGGGCAAGACATCCAAAGCCTCTTTAAATGCCCATGAGTTAAAAAGCCAAAGTCGATCTAAAGACTGTAAAAAAAGGCAACCCAACTTTATAACCCTTGATCTTTTTAATTTGTGTTTTTGTTGTTAGATAATAATTGTTGTAGTTATATATATTTTTTTGAAGTCCTATGTTTATCAACTATGATTTTTTCCCGTTTAATTTACTCTTTTCTTGTGATCTTGTAAGACACCACAAGTTATTCCATAAGATGCTTGTTGAAGTAAATGATTTGAAATCAAATCAAGGCTTTATCACAAGTTTGGGGGTGAATTAAAAATGAGCTATTCAAGAGCATAACAACTCCAAATCAAGCATGGTACCCCTTCACAAATGTCTAATCGGGAAAGTTTCGTTATCCCCTCTTCTCTTGTATCTTGTTCTTTACACTTGGTACCTTTTCAAATTGAAATCAAGGAAGTCTCTATTTTCCTTTTACTTGTTCTTTACACATTGAGGACAATGTGCGATCTAAATCTGGGGGCCCTTGTTCTCTAATTGATGACTTTGTGTTGATATGTTAGATAGCCTTGTCTGTTTAGGATGTTTTGCTGTTTAAAGTTGTTGTTGATTCATGAGCTATGACCAAATATGCTATTTGTACCTAATTTTTTTAAAAATTTCTTTTCCATTGTAAGATTTTGAATTACTTTGAGCTCGATAGTCATGTGATTAATTATTATCTAGATATGGAAAATATTTTCTTCATGGAGACTTTGAATTGGTAAGAACTGGGTTCTAAGTTGTGTTTAAATTTCTATAAATCCTATATTCACTTCTATTTCACTGAAACACATCGTGAGATAAGCTTGGGGTAGTCGAGCCAGTAAAAGATATTATCTAGAATAGTATTGATTCCATGCATGTGAAAATATTTGTGTAGAGTGTCTTTTATCGAGTATAAGCTAGGCAATGATCATATGCTAAGGATCTAAGCCCCATTAGTTTTGTTGTGCTTAAAAGAATGACTTTGCACTTTTTGAATCTTAGACCTCACTCCATAACCTTTTTTACTCTAGTTATTAAGTCCGTTAGAGTATCTCAAAATTCGGTACCCTTTGGTCTAAACAATCGAGAAATTAAAGACCTAAAACGCACTACAATGGTCAAAAGGAGAGGTTAAGGGTGTGAGGTCAATCATGAACTTTAATTGAAAATTTTTTATTTGGTGCAATTGTATTCGATATTTGGGTTTCGATAACTAGTGGGTTTGAATTACTTAGTATAATTTTAAATGTCGGAGCATTCATTTAGTGGAGAATCATTACATGATTAGATGTTGATATTACAGGTTAGACCCAATCGGACTAAAAAAAATGAATGAATTGGGAGAAACCTTCATATTTACACCCGGGAAAACAAAATAAATAACTATTTTAGGAGTGTAGGTCTCACGAGTGGGAAATGAAATATTTGACCACAAAGGGTTAGGTTGAAACCTATTTGAAAAATTTCCGTCTTGATAACTTTTTCACAATGTAGATGATGATTGAAAACGGCTATGCACATACACACTGACCGAACATTGGAGAAGTCTAAATTATTTTTTGGCTAACATTATTTGGTGCATATTTGTGAATTACTTATAAAATCTTACACTCGTTGATTATTATGGCAAACTATCTAATCTTGTTAATCTTTATCATGTGCTTGATTGTGTTAGTAGATAATCTTGTTCGGGATGAGCAAAAACTTAAGTTTGAGGGTATTTTTTTTTTGCACACTTATTAATACCTAAATATACTTATTATTGACGAAAAGAGCAGATATCGACTCAAAATTGAATAATTTTGGCTTTTGTAGGTCATAAACTCCAAGTGGAAGATAATGAGGCAAAAGGGAATGAAAATGGACCAAAAGCATACAAAATTATGAATTTGGGGACTAAAATGCAGACATCAGAAAGTTGAAGGACCTCGAAGCACAATTTATGGAGGGCGTAGTTGAAAGAAAGTCCAAACTTGAGGACCAAATTGTATAATATCATAGTTGAGGGACCTAATGAGCAAAATTATAAAGGAGTTGTGTGAAAAAAGGGAAAAAAAATGAAATCATTTGGCAAAGAAGTAGCGTATAGGCGCTACCTCACAGCTCCTTAGCGCCATTTTAAAAATCAGGCACCGTTTTAAATGCTTTTCCAAAACTTGGGGACTTGGGTTGCAATTTTTAAAAAGTTTTAAGGGTTTTAAAAGTGTAAGTTAAACCACTAGACTTACAATTTTGTTTTAAGGTGTCGTTAGTAAGTTAACTCTTTTAGTGTGATTCGATTTTCTGCATGTTAAACAATGGTGTAAACTGTGTCTATACTGATTACAAATATTACGTATGATCGTGTGTTGTGACTTACCTATCTGATATTTTACCTGTTTATCTAATATTGTGATCTGAAACAGATTTTTCAAGGTACTCAAAACCTATGTCGAGTGTCTGCCACTCATACTGTCCTGTTGGTGGTAGGTCGTATAGCATTTTGATAGCAGTTTCAGACGGCTAACTTCGTAATTTTTCGGATCCTGTAATTTTTTCAAATCCCACTACTGCTTTAACGAACATCAGTTGGGTGGTTGGTTTCTTTCTCCTTTCCTTTTCCTTCATACACTAGGACTATTTGGTCATTAGAAATTCTTCCATAGCTTATTACTTAGCTAAGGCGGGCAAATCCAATTATCAGGTGTTTGACTCTTTCCTTGGCATGATCTAATTCAGCTTGAAGTCCCAAAAATTGTTTTTTCTTTCTCATTTACAATTTTGGACAAGGCTTCTCTTTTGTTTGCTACCATAACTCTTTCTTCTTCAATGTATTCCATCATTGCCAAAAGGGTAGTTTTTTATTTTTATTTTTTTCATTTTAGAGTTTCGCATTCTAAACATGCATTGTTGGTTCCAACTAAATCTGTATTTAGTAGGTTCTGACCTGCAGTGATAGATGTGACATATTAGCATTAGACTAAAGGCTTACGGTTAGAGAAGTTACCTAGTTGCCGCCAGTTCTGTCCTCCTCGCCCTAGTTTGACTCCTTATCTTCATCTTTACTCCAGGTTATGTTCATAACTTTCTTTCACCGAGACTTCTTTAAGGTGTTTGCGCACTTAGCCGCTATATGCTCGAGCCCTTCGCATTCATGATGTTGGACACAATTTTAGCTCTTTTCCACATATGAGGTAGGAATTTGCCTAGAGATACTAAAGAACTTCTTTTGGGATGGCTTAGTTTTTAAGCTTATTCCTTTTTTATTGTTTTTCAATAATTTCTTCAATTGTTTAGTGAGCATGATCGTCTGGTCATCATTCTCACTTTCATCATCTTTATATTCCGTCTCAACCTCCTAGCTTTAAAAGTTATTCCCAATCCTTTTTCTTTATTTTTCTTTTGTGAAGATGTAGCTCATAGATAATCAAGGATCATACTAATTCTTCCACTTTCATGCTTTCTATGTCATTGCTTTCCTCGATAGCGATTACGTCGAAGTGGAACCTATTAGGTAATGATATGGAGAATCACAATTTACTTTTTGAGTATTTCTTTTCCAAGGTATAAGCCGAATTGGTGATGCCACTTAGTTTTGCATAGAAATCTTTGAGTTGCTCATCATCTCTCATGGTTAATTGCTCAAATTCAAGTGTCAACATTTGAAGTTTAGGGGACTTCACCATTCAGGTTCTTTTATGAGCGACTCTTTAGCCACCTTGCATGCTGAAATCAAACGAAATTGATTAGCTCAATGAATGAGAAAATAGTATTTAGAGCTTTGGAATTACAGCTAGCACATTATAATCAGTAATCACCCACTCATCTGCTCATTTCTCTCTTTCTACATCATTTTCAATTATCGTTGGAGTTTTATAGCCATACATAATTGAGTGACATGCTTTCTCATTTAAAGATTGGACATAGACTTGCATTCTTATTTTCCAATAAGAATAATTAGTCTCGTCTAAGATAAGAGGTCTAAACAGTTCTCCATCCATTACTAGATTTTATGTAGATCTGACTTTTTAAAAGTGAACCTGCCCTGATACCAATTTTAAATACAAAGACTTAGTTAATTAAGCAATTTGTCTTAATTATTCATTTCAGCCAGAATACACCAGTCAGTTAGAACTTCCTACATGCAGTTTCACGTACTGTTCTAATTGGGACAGCTTACCATATTTGTTTTCTACAAGATATAATCTATTGTGGAATTAAATAAAAATGAAGACCAGATATAACATGGTAAATCCCTAAGGGAAACACCCACATGCCCCATGCCACGGGTAAAATAATTCATTATCAAAGAATAAAAAATACAATAGTTTCGGTTTTGTAATTTCGCGAAATTAATAAAAACAATCAAAAGCAAGTAAAGAACATATTCCTCATTTTCTTTCTTCTTTTGACTTGTTGGAGAAGTTATATCAAACCCTCCGGTCTAGACGTTATCGCCACTTCACTATTGTATTTAGCCACAACCACTACTTGGATTAAGATTTACCAATCTTAACTCACGCCTAGTAGCCTAATATTTGAATAGGATTATATCATTCACGCTCAGATGTATTATCTTCAGTTACTGTTGAAGAACACAATTTTTGCTTTTAGATACTCAATAGAACATCAGCCGGTCAAAATTCGCTGGAGATAGTCAAAAGACTTCAGAACATGCTGTTGCAGGTTCGTTGGACATAGACAGATTTTTCTCAAAGCATTATTTGTCCACTAATTGTTTTCTCTGCTTATGTAGAGACTCCTCCAATCAAAACAGTTCAGGATACTAAAATATACATTTCTGTATATATTGCTATATGGAAAGTACATATTGCATTTCATTTAGAGCGTGTAAACCCTAAAATTCGTAGTCAAAAAATCTGTATATCTGTAGTACCCAGTCAGTCCTGACCGACTAGCTTACTTGAAGTCAGTTCTGATTGACTGACTTATCTATTTGGACTGAAACCAATTGTACACGTTTTTTCCACATATTTTGACATTTAAAAATCATTCTAACTTAAGTAAGTCAATAAATAAATAATGAGTAAAAATATGAAATATATTTTACTTAGTATGATTTGTGGAAAATTTGGGACAAACAATTTCAACCTACAAAAGACAATCCAGCAGGTTAAGGATCAAGGATGGAATTACCAATTAATATAGTGTACAGATCCAACATTGAAAAATCTTCATTACTTACCCTCAACCTTCAAATTGATTTCCAAAACTTGTAGTTGTGGGCTTGTGGCCTAATGGTGTAGCTAAGAAAGCTTGCTCGTGGCCAATTGACCTCTAACTCTAAGCCAAGATGATAAAGGGAAAAAGTGAAATAGCACCAAATGGTTCTCTGCTTTTGTCTTTGTAGGGAGTCCTCTATTGGACGGAATGCCAGACTAATAGGAAAGAACAAAACCCTTTGCTTAACTCCCACTGCATCTCACAAACTCTCTTTCTCTTTAGCATTTGAAGAAAGAGAAATAGAGAGGGAGAGTCCCTTTTTTTCTTTAATTTTGAAGCTCCAAGAACAGTGGAAATGGCTGTAGTGAAGGTGTCTGTAGCCCTTGTTTTGGTGGTTCTTGTTTCCATCTCCTTCAAAGGGAAAGAGGTTTCAGCCCAAGTGCACCATGTTGTAGGCGGCGACCGTGGCTGGGACCCTGATTCAGACATAAATTCTTGGTTATCCGGCCAACTCTTCAGAGTGGGTGACAAAATCTGTAAGCATCACTGTGTAATACTTTAACATTCTATATTGTAAGTTTGCTTTCCTATTAAAGAAAAATGCTCGTTCTAAAGAGCCTTGACCTCCATAATTAAGTTTTCGATGAACCTAAACCTTCAAGACAAATAATAGTAAGCTTGCAATCATAATAATCTCCTCCCTAGTTTCATTGATCATCATGTTTATATGCAAATCGAAAATAAACCCACAACTTAAATGTTTGTTCCATGACTATCTAACCTAGAAAATAGGATAATACATCTGCAGAACTCATGAAGGTGATGTATGTCTAACAACCCACTAAGAGCTAATTTGACTAATTAAAATATAATAAAAACATAAGCTACATATGAAAATATAAAATAAATGACATAAAAAACAATGGAAATTATCAGTAATTGTAAAGGCTGTTGGCATTTATGCATGCTAGGTGAAAATCTTTGATAAATGGCTATTTAACTTGCTCTTATACATCATATTTCTTGGCAGTTTATCCCCCCATGTACAGAAAGAATTCCACAAAATTCACCAGAATACTCACAATGAGTGGGTCCAACCGTGTATTTAAAAAAAAAATGTGCAGGCCCCACCGTGTGTGAGTGTTGTGTTGCATTTCTGTGGGTTGTGCTTATGTACATGAAGCACAGCTTGGAAACACTATTTCCTGAGTATAAAATTTGGTTTTCAACTCTTGTTTTAGTTTATCTGGTACGCCTAATGAACATAAAAAAAAGCTCAATTGTAGGGAATCTGGTGAAAGAAAACATTAGAAGTTGGATAGAAAAATCCACGTCGAACATTAAGTGAGTCTTACTTCAGGAATTCTTTACTCTAACTAATGTCGAAAGTATTATCTTGAGAATTGTATATCCTGCAGAACAAATTCTGTTAGTTGAATAGTATTTTTGCTAACGAGCATTCTACTATAATTGTTAAGGAGTATGGAGATCCATATCAGCTTTTAACATTTCCAAATGAGCAGGGTTTACGTACTCGGCAGCACAGGAAAGCATCCTGGAGCTTCAGAGTCTAGAGGATTTCTTAACATGTGATCTAGCAAATCCTATCAGAATGTACACGGATGGTCTAAATCACATTTCCCTTGACGGGGAAGGAATCAGGTACTTCACGAGTGGAAACCTGGTAAGTTGCCAAAATGGGCTAAAGCTACACGTTAACGTGCAACCTCAAGAGAAAAATGAGATCCGAAGCACTCCAACTGCCGTTGCAACTTCTCCTACATCACCATCTGCCTCGACCAAACTGAGTGAGCTTACTTATCTATTGTTCATTGGGCTGTTTCATTCCTACATGGTCTAGATGAGAGTTTTAATATAGTAACGATTATCTGGTTGGGATGGTTATTGTTAGTCAAGGTAGCTGAAGAAAGCTCTTTTTAGTCTGTACTACTAATAAACATACAATCTTGAATAAATTCAACCAAATTTTTTCTGTTTTTAAAATTTTCTCTAGTAATTGAGCAATATCTAATCTTGTTTCAGTGTTTTGAATGTGAACCAAGTAGATCAGAGAATGTACACTGCCATCTTCCTTGAAAATACAATTAACTTACATTCTCTAGGTAACGGTTTTTTTCCATTTACAAATTCGTGGCTGGTTTCAACATTTTAACATTTAAGTAAAGATTTGCTCGTTTTTTGCACACTTGCATTGCTCTCTGCCATCGCAAACTCGCAATAGTTTGTAAATTTTCCACATTTATTTCAGGTTTGATTGTTAAGTGGAATTTGTCAAAAAAAAAAAAAATCAAAATGCATCACAACTTTGTTGCACAATGAATAATCAATTGTCCAATGCAACAAAATGAATCACAGCTCTGTTGCACAATGAAACAGGGAGCTTATTGCTACCTATATTCTACTAATGAATAGCTTCACTCATTCTGAATGCAATACTTTATAGGAATGGACAAGTAACATTATTGGGGTTAACTAGTCGATGATTCTTTACAAACTCGATGAATGCAATAGACTCTGTACACCCTTTAATGTCTGCCTTGCCCCTCAACAATGGCGGAAAGAACAGCCAGAAACTGGTTGTCATCACAAATGCCAGTGTCAATGGCCCCGACACAATCCTAGGCAGGGTAAATCTCCTCTTCAGCACTTTCTTTATGCCAATTTCCATAGTCAGTGACACCCCATGAAGCAGAAAGTAGCATATAACCTCTCCAGTTGGTTTCAATCGTCCAATGTTATAGAAAACCAGTTCATGCATAAAACCAGAAACCAAAAATGTAGCCAAAACTGCTGGAAGCGCTGCCCATTTCCTTGCTATTACTCGCCTTGACATTGACAGAACAGGATCATATACAGTGGGACGCAAAATACTTGATACCATAAGATTCCACCTTCTTCCCCAAAAATCTTGCAGGGATGTAGCTAGATAAGGTTCGTCAAACTGCGGCTCGAGCTCAACCCGGATCAGGACACGAGCCAGTGTAGCAATCATGGCTAGTATCATCTCCAGCATAAAGTAAATATGAAGGCAATAACAAAACAAAATGATATAGGCATGAATATAGTTTTTATAATAATACACACGTATAAGAATAACTAAAAGTATTAACTTGGTAACATAATTCATAGCTGATTTCTGGGTATTCTTTTTTATTTCTTGGCATGAAAAAGTATCCCTCCCTGCAGAGAATTTGATAGGCAAACAGGCTAAGGCAATGAAACGGGATAATGTGAATGGAGGATTAGAATATAAAGGGCCTTTGCAAAAGGCTAAGAGCATGAGTTTGAAACTTGCAAGCCATGCAATGAAGAAGGAGGTGATGCCGCCGAGATGAATGGTGGTGAGGTTGAGTGGAAGATAGAAAAAAAGGCATATTACCGGAAAAATTGCGAGTCGCCTTGTATAGCTTGTTGGGAAGATTTTGTCTACTGTGTGACAGTATGTTAAAGATGCAAGAACTGTTATCCATACCATGATAAAGTTGTTGATTTCCCCTTCCATTTTTCTATCTTCTTACTTTTCTGTCTGCAAGTAAGTTCAGGAAGAAATGGCAAACGTGTAGAAGATGGTGTCAGATTTATTATGTTGGCGCCTCTGTTTTAATAGGGTTGCCCTGTTCATCTAGAATAATTTATGTTGTGTTTTAGACGACTTTGAACGGTTATATGTCAACTATCCTGTCAATTTTGCCGGTTTTAAATTGTAAGAATCAACATCAATTGATTGCTGGAACTTGGAGGAAAAGAACAGCGCAGTTTTATTCTAATTTATTTATATTCAAAGAAGAGTGAGAGAGGTTTGAACAATTAGGAGTTAGGACCAAGTTGATGGACGAAGGAAAGTTATAGTCGAGATTTTGTTGCACTAACAATCTTGATAAAAAAGAAAGGATTAATCCATTTGTACACGAGGGATTTACACCCCGTATACACTCCACTCATATGAGGAAGGGCCCACGACAAATAAAATAATCGTGCCACCCATCCACCCATTGTGAGGGGACAGGTGGGGTCGGGTAAACTCAAGTGTATGTCTAGCAAAACCCAAAAAGAAAATATCTGATACTTTTGAAGTATGTGCCACCATTTAGCCCCTGATTTGGGTTTGAATAAAAATTAATTTTATTTTTTTTTAGATTTTAATAAAATTTGGTACGAAAAGTTGATAAAAATTGTAAATTTCATAAAATGTGTGAATAAAAATATATACCTGAGATACATAAATTTTAAGAAATGAGTGTCAACGGAGGTTTACTTGTCTGTGTATCTCTGTATCCTATTCAAATAGTAAGCCTCTGTTATTTAGAGCATGTTTGACAACCATTATTGTAGAAAAAGAGTTTTGAATAGTAATTTTTAGAAAAAAATGTGTTTTTAAAAAATAAGGAATATTTTTTGGTATACCTGTAAAATATTTTATTACGTCAATGCGTCATTGAAAATGATCATCATATAGTAAAATCATAAAATAAATTAATAGTTGTCAAATATCCACTTAAAAGCATGTTAATTAAACAGCTAATAAGTTCCAATTATTTAATAAATATGTCAAAATTAGTGTTCGACAACTAAAAATCAATCCTTCATAAACGGGTTCTATATTTTGCTTGTTTTCTCCTCTTTTCTACCTACTTTATTTTTTGCTTTTTACTTTTCTTGTTTATGTATATTTTTATTTTTTATTTAATTTTTTCTCTAATTAACAGGAAATATTCATCTGGTACATACAAAATTAATATTTTAAAAGGAAAATTAGACGAAAAGGGTATTAAAATAGTAATATAGTAAAGCATCTATAAATTAATAGCCTTGAAACCAAGGAAAATCTATCAATAAATAACTTATCAATTTATCAACATACTCCTTATTTTCTTAAATATTGTACAGTGTATTTAGTTTCTCATTTACGAACTAATAATTCTATATATTTGTTTAATCAAGTAAAATTATTTTCTTAAATTATTTTTCTTGCCATTAAACACAATATCAAAGATCTAGTCTCATAATACGGTTGGGATCATATGAGCTTTTACGATACATTATCATTGTAGTGAAGTAGGAGAACAAAGTCGATAAAAGATAAATATTTTAAATACAACGAATTTTGCAATTTTGACTTGGACAAAGATGTTTAAGGCGAGTACGAATGCAAATTGATTTCGATATTTTCAAATTTGGTATGTGGACAAAATGCCTTTGGAGAATTTGGATGAACCATTAGATGGTGGAGGCCTTCAAAAATTCCAAAATATAATCAATGAGTGAATTATCATAATGAAATGGATATCAAGGGCCTCTTTGAACTACCATGGAGTAATCGATTAACATGGGCGGACCCGGGGGCACGTGCCCCCCCTCCCCCTCCTCCTCCCCAACTTTTGAGGTTTTTTTTTTTATTTTTATTTTTGTTTTTTAAATTTAACTAATTTTTGGATAACTGAGGACTTTTTCAATTTGGTTATCGTTTTGTAATATCTCAATTAAATTAGTCATTAAGTCATGTTTGATGCGAATTAAAATCTGATTTTAATTCAAGTCAAAGTCAAACAATTAAAATTAATCATATTCCACAATTTTTTAACCATATATTTTTAAATTTTTTATCAAAATTTATTAAAAATCTAATTTTAATATCCACCAAACACCCTTTAAGAAAATTTAAATTAACATCTACTTGAAATTAAAGTTGTTAATTATAAATATTTTTCTATTTAAAATTAAATGAACTAAAACGAAGTCTATCAGTCCAGCCGCTACTTCATCAGTTTCATTCTCATCACTTCTTCTACCCGTTCTACATAACGCACACTCCCTGATCGAAAATGGCAGATACAGCTCCA
>CAIGRR010315548.1:0-10950 GCA_903798365.1 Fraxinus sp. 1973-6204 | reverse complement strand
TGTTATTAGACATTTTAATTTCTTCATGGCTTCCAATTGCCTGCCTAAGAGGTTTCTCCAAATGCAATATTTGAACTCTTTGGCATTCATTGGTTTCTCGCAGTTCCTCAATAACTTTACTATCCTAATCCATTTTCTTTGATTCTTCAGCTTCCTGTGAACAAAGCAGACACAAGATCAATTTTGACTTGACAGAATATGTAAATGGGAGATATTAAAAGTGAGTTATTGAAACCAACAGAACAGAAGTTCAATGTCACATCAACATCTTTAATTATCAGATTATCAATATGCAAGTAAAAGCTGGAACAACATAATTCAGCTCCCAAATAATGGTAAAAGAAATACAGAGAAAATATAAAATGAGTAAAAGATCGTAAGACAACCTGGTCAAAGTGCCCACGAGGGCGGAAGAGTCCAGCCTCACCAACTACATCCCATAAAAGAATCATTGTCTTTGCTACCAGAAGCAAGCAAAGATCCAAGCTGCTTGTATCGGATGATTGTTACAGCGCCTTTATGTCCATTCAAAGTGGTTTCACATGTTCCTTTCTCACTATCCCACATTCTTACACTACCATCTTAATATACCAAATATGAGCTAAAAAAAATTAATGATTGGACAAGATTTTTTATAATATAGATATATGTATAAAGGAAGAAAACATTATACCAACCAAACAAATATTAAAGTCGTAATACGACTGCCTACAATATAATATATATATATATATAATTTCCTTATGCTAAATGCAATAAAAGGTAATAATATATATAATAACTAAAAATAGAAATAAGAAATGGAGTCCAAGTCATACCTTTTATTCAAGCAGAAAATTTGAACAAGAGAGTTTCATAGAAGGATTAGGAAAAAGATGTTGTTGCTGTTGTCCTCAGCTGAAAANTAGAAATAAGAAATGGAGTCCAAGTCATACCTTTTATTCAAGCAGAAAATTTGAACAAGAGAGTTTCATAGAAGGATTAGGAAAAAGATGTTGTTGCTGTTGTCCTCAGCTGAAAAAATCAGGAGAAGGAAGTTCACTTAATAAATAGCAAGAAGACAAAGCATACGAAGAATGGAGGGCTAAACAGTCTGAGAAATAAAGGCACAACAAAGAATGGAGGGCTAAACAATCTGAGAAATAATACTACCGCGTTAGCATGCAAAATTAAACATTAAAGCTCATATTGGTTACACAATAGACTGGACTGCAGAACAAGACTTTAGCTGCTCTTTATTTATTCTAGTAGAATACATTACACAATACCAAACAAGGAAAAGGATTCTTAATAATTGAAAGTAAACTTCTCAATAAAATTGCATGCATTATACCACGATAAAAAAAGAATCTTCAGTTATCAATTGTACCACACCAATTTAGAGCCAGTACGTGTAGCTTAAAATTAAGGCATTACCATCATTTTCATATTCATGTTCTCTCGTTTCCTGATTAAAAATTGTTAGAGAACCCCCCATGCTAAGCAAATTCACTAATTCAATAAACCCCGAAATTGAGTAAAGAAACAATTAGAAACAAAAAGGCATTTACATTAACTCGTATGTGGTAGAATTATAATGCAAAGTACAAGAAAAATACGTAAAAGAAATTTTTTTCCAAATCAGAATGGAGTTAAATAGTAATTGGTTAAATGTAGATACAATTCATTATCAGGAAAGCAACTTGCTTTCAATATTTCCATCAATCTCTCACAAATTAACAAAGAAAACACAGACATATGAGATGCGTCAGGTTTTATCTTTCGAACCTGCTTGTTGACTTCAACGCCAATGGCGCGTTTAGTCACATTCCAGACGCGGCCAGTGCAGCCAATTTTTGGAGAATGCATATCAAACTTCTCTTTTTAAGGCTTATCAACCTTCCTACTTTCTTCTACGTGTTATCCCCCACTCACCCCCAGCTGAACAACACTATTAATAGATGATGTCTAGATCACATTTTGTAACATCATTATTTAACAGTGTGGAGAAAGAGGAAAACTAAATTAGTAATTTAAAATTTTCAATCAACCACTGGGGCAAATACTGGTTACGCATCATGCCATGTTAACAGGGTATCAATCATCATTACTCACTAACAAATATGAAAAATTAATAATAATTACTAAATTTCAATTTCAAAGTGTTCTAACATTGATCAACAACAGAAACAACATAAATCAATAACATTTGAAGATGTACAATCAGAGCTATAATTCGCCTTAAATGATACCTTAGCAGAACCCAAGTCATTTCTCTTGGTAGCCTCTTTAATGGAGGTTAACTCACTTTTAAGCTTAGCCAAACATGTAGCCTTGTGTCACGTCCTAAATGATGCAAGTGTACACTTGGCCACTCTCATCAACTTAATTTCTACTCCTACATCATAATTCTGGCAAACCTATCAACCAAATTGTAATTACCAATTCTTCTAGAACGTAGAGAATGTTAATCTCTGTATAGCATAATAAAACATACCAAAACTAAACTAATCTAATACCGAATCACCGATAACTTAATTAGCTCGTGAAATTGAATCACAAAGTATGATAAAGATTAGTCGTGATCTCAGAATTGAGTATATTAGTGAAGAATTTTACATTAAGCCTGTATGTATTAATACTATGTAGAAGGGGATGCAAGCAAAATTATTGACATACTATTTCCCAAGAGACAAGAAACATGAATTATGAACAAACAATGGTTGACACAAAAATTAAAAGTAATTTTTTGAGATTAAAATAAATAAGGTAATAAACAAGTGATAAAAATAAGAAGCTTCTAAATTTCAGATAGGCAAAGAAGTTGATTATAGAGATGACTGATGGCTACAAGCAACATTTTCATTTTGAAAAAACAGACTAAATAGCAATCTAATTGTACTTGAACGAACACGATTCAACTTACCTTCATTAATAACTTGAGTTATTGTTAAAACAGTCATTCTTTAGATTGTGAAAACATGATATGTAACTTCTAATTATTTTCTAATTTTGCTAAAACAACAGAAATCATGAAATTCATGTTGCAGATATAAGAACCCACCAGAGCTTGGTACTCATGCGTTTCACCAACACTCTCAGGAGCCTTTTCAACTACCGCAGCAGCATCGCACCTCACTACCACTCTATTGTCTCTCTTCTGCAATTTCCACCTCAACTTACTTCTTCAGTCCATAAGCTGAAAATCATTATGAACATCCATTGATATCAATTTCAATAAACATATCAACTTCAGAACAACCTAAATCTGCATCCATCAACATAGGCTACAAGAACCCACCTAAATCTATATTCATCAACATAGGCTACAAGAACCCACCTAAATCTATATCCATCAACATAGGCTACAAGAACCCACATCAATTAGAAAATAATAACATGAACACCAGATTTGCCTTTTGATTACATTTATATATATGGAAAAAAAATATTTGAAGGAGTATTAGCTACAAAATCCCACATCATGATGCATACAAATTTAAAACTCCACTACTAAAAAAAACTTATTATTAAAATTAAAACTAAATTTTATGCTTTAGACAAACACAACCCAATATTGTTTTTAGGTATTTACATGTTGGAGTCATACATAAAGAAATCCACACATAACATCAATGACACCCATGCTCATATATAAACCCATTCAAATTAATCGGTGTGGTGCTTTTATAGGTAGACCACAGGTGAGACAAAGTGGTGACAGCTCACATTGGGGCAACGTTAAATTATAAAATTAAGAGTTGACGAAGAAGACAAAGGAACTTGGCCAGAGATAAAAACATATAAACTAAACATTAGAAGTGCTTTACCATGATTCTACATGACCAGGGACATCAACTTCTGCCATAACATTTATACCTGGAAGAGAAAAAGAAGTGGTTTCAAAAGACTACCGAATGAAGTAGCAAAATTTTTGCAAAAGATTTTGATAATGCACATACCTCTCGTTTTTGCAAAACTTTTTTTATAGACAATGTGAAGTAAATATGCAAAAGAAAACATATTATTAACATCTTAAGTATAGAAGAAAAAACATAGAGAGAACGAACAAGAAAGCAATGCAAGTTAAGCCTAAAAATCAAGAAAAAGGTTAAAATATATATTCTGCTCATAAAAAATGTTACCATGTCAAAAAAGTGATCTACAACATGGAAAACAACAAGCTCAAGAGATCTGAAACTCAATAGGTTTGATTATTGTGCTAAATTGACCGACGGATCAAGGGGTCACTGTTGCTTCCACCATTTCATCTAGCACATATCAGCTAGCCAACAACCCTACTGTGAATGTAAACTATTGGACCAATTGAAGTGAAAAGACTAACATGAATCTATTTCTGTACAGTATGCATCATTTCATTCTTCAATTTATGATTTTTTCTTGATTGAACCTTACCTTTCTTGTGTAGTATATATCCTCACCCAATTGCTACAACTATAGAGTAGGATACAATGCAAGTTCAATCCTCTACAATAAATTAGAAAAGTAGAACAAAGCTACTGCAACTGGGTTGTCCTGATGAACAGAAAACACTTCCATAATTGACAGTTGGAGGAGCAGGCTCTTATGTTAAAAGTTTTATTTTTGAATAGAATTTTTCCCTTGATCCCATTGATAAAAAGGATGGTTGCCTTTCGAAAAGTATCCTAGATGGGTGCCACCAATGTATAGGAACATCGAACATTGAATGAAGGCAAATATTATACCTTCAAAGGCTATCAACTGATTAATGTCATCTTCCAGTTCCTCTTCCTCAATCTGTTCTTCCTCTTCTTCCTCCTCTTCTTCTTCCTCATTCTCTTCCAAATCATCTCAATGCTTTGTCTTATCAACTGGTTCGTCCCGAAAATCACCTCGATATAATGAAGTTGGATAAGTTAAATCTTAAGCACAAAAGCAGACACGTGAATTGGATTATCATCAGGGGGAGAAAAAGTCTCAATCTGAAATTTTTATACGACTTCTTCTCTATTTTCTTCCCACTTAGATTTAAAATTCAAAGAATAAAAAATAAAAATCGGCAGATAAAGAACCAGTAAAGAATGGAAAGAGATCAAAGAGGCGTGTGAAAAGCTAAAAACGTACCCTTCGTAGACAGGGCTCGAAGACGAAGACCGGAAGGAATGGACAGAATATTGGCGTTTTGGGTTGGGAGTTGTTGCTGGCTTCCCTCCTCTTTCCTCTCGTCTTCGGCTTCAACAGGGAAGAGGGGAAATTTCGTAATGGGGGAAATGGGGGTTCAGCAAGGGTTCGAGCGACGGAGGCGGGACTCGGGAGTGACTGGAGCATCGGCAGCGGCTTGTGGTTGCGGGAGGGAGAAGAAATCGGCAGCAAGGGAATCGGCAGCAAGGGACAAGAAATCGGCAGAAATCGGCAGCAACGGGGAGAAGAATGCAGCGAAATGAATTACCTCTCCTTTATTGGCAGACTCCCCTGCAATCCCGGTTGCATGTAAGAAATAAAGACGAGTACACATCAGTCAGGAAATAGCTCGGCTAATGCGGCTCAGCCAGATCAACTCTCCTTTATTGGCCAAACGGCTTAGCTACAGTAAATGGGAAAGTGCCTCTTATAATAATGTAGGATATATATATATATATATATATATATATATATATATACACACAATACTGTATACCAAACGTAAACTTTGTTCAATATTGGATATTAATTTCTTACAAACACCAGACCATTGTCAATAAACAAAATATAAATCACTTGCTAGAGCAAATCAAATATCGTTTCCTAAGGAAGACAATCTTGTCTCTTTATCATCAAATCAATTTAAATATGGTTTTAAGAAACAAAAAGGTCGGTCCATGTGCATGCACGCAATCATGCTAGAATCAACATGCGTTTCCCATTTGGATAACATGGCTATCCTATCAAAGACAAGTGAATAACAACATGGTCCCATTACAAACACAAAATAAAGAAATTGTTGCACATGCACAAGCATGGAATGGAATGTTAGATTTTTATTTTTTTTATGTTAATTTGGTGAAAAACATAACCCAGATTGACTCTACATCTTGTCATGATAGAAGAAGTGATTTTATAAAATTATTTTTAATTCGTGCTTAGTTCGCAGTTGTGTGCTTGATTGGACGAGACGAGTTAACAAAGTTTAAACTTTTTTTCTCTCTTATTCCTTATATTTTCTCTTTCAGGTTTGTTATTTTTTCTCCTATCAAATAAATTTGAGCTATACTCAATTAAAAATTATTTAAGCAATATGAGATTGGATATGAAAATGTGTGGTGTTAACAAATAGAGCAATGTTATTCATCCTCACTGGGGTTACATTCCCAATCTATGTGGCATTAAATGATAGTCATTTAATTTCACCTATCATTTAACCTATTATTTACAGCCACATAGACTGGGGATGCAACCTCACTGGGGCTGCATAGCATTATTCTAACAAATATGGTGGTGCTTGTGGAGATCAGAGTAAAGACACCACCTTTTTATATGAGGACAAGAAAATATGTTGGGGACGCTTTTGAATACATTCATGAAGAAATGAATTTTCTAAAGTTACGGTACAATAATAGTTCGGCACGATCTCTTTCAAGTTTTATCAAAATAGGTTTAAAAACTGATTTTTATCTAAACCAACAAGGGGACATGACAAAATTATTTTTAATTGGCAGTTGAAATTCAGTCATAATAAATATTTGTGCGTGCTCTAAAGTCTAAATTATGTGATTTGGCGTGGCTTTTGTCCTCGAATGGGTTTTGATTGTAATGAAAACCTATGTTAGATTGTTCCATGAAAAAAGAGAAAAACAAAATGCTAGTCAAAAAGATTATCACTTTTTAGGAAATTCATGACAAAAAGGGTTAGATATTTGTTCCGCTGTCATCAAATGTTGTAAAAGGTAGTAAGAAAACTATAAGAATGTTCCTCCAGAAATCAACATCCATTATTCAGCCCCATCTTCTCAATTCCCTGTTCACATATGTTACAGACGTGCAGCTAGCAAGCATCTTCGCGAGACTTTATCTTATTTTTCTTCTTTAATCATATTCCGAGTGGTCACTTGACTCACTTCAACATACCAAACATGATTATTGCACGGGAAACATGGAAGAAAGTTCGACCGAAAGCAAATGAAAATGAGACTAAACTAAATTGTTTAATTTTCCATAACAGAACAAAGCTCAATTGAGCCATAATCAAGCAACTCCTCAATCATCTCCTCTATATGATCATCTTCAAGTGCCTTCAGTTCTTGTCCACTCCCCGTTGGAACATTCTCTTTATAAATGCAATCTTCTCTTTTAGTACATGAAGATTGTTCTGCTGCATCTTGCTGTTTTATAGGTTGTTTCTCGGCCATTTTGAGTGATGCCATGTGACATTTTTGTAGTTTCGCCATTAATGTAGACGAAAGAACCTTGGCCGATGATGTTTGAGGCTCGTTGGGGTTGTACGGAAAGTTTGTTCGTGCTCTAGGCCCGCACATGAACCTTGCAGCCTCGTCATATGCTCTTGCTGCATCCTCTGCTGTCTCGAATGTCCCCAGCCATACTCTAGTCTTCCTATACACAAACAAATGTTAGGGATAATCTCAATCGAACCCTCTCAACATAAAAGTATGTATGTCCACTTGTCGTTACAAATTTTCACTATATCGTTCATCAAAATCTACTAGTACTCGGGCCTTGAAATATCGTTTCGCTCACGACTTTCACTAGCATAAGCTAAAAAGAAATGTTTACAACATCAAATGCACTGATTTAGACAACTATATGTAAATTGAAAGCAGATTTGGAAAGAGAGAATTTACAATAGCGGATGGCGAATTTCGGACACCCACGATCCCCAATGGCGCTGGCGGACGCCCCGATATCGTTGCTGTGGTCTAGCCATGGCGGCAGAGGCAGAGCAGAAGGTTTAGTAAGCAAAAGATGATATGTGTTTGTGATATGTGTCTGAGAGAGAATGGGATTGGCAACAGAGAAGTGAGGATTGGAGTTACAAGTGTTCAAGGGTTTTTCTAAGCATTTTTTGCGGCCGTAAGCTTTGGATTGGGTCCCACGTGACCTTTATTCCCCAATCTTTCCTTTCCAATCAAAGTGAAAAAAAATTAGTAAAACGGTTAAAATGACAATGTTGGTTTTTACGTCACATGGTAGGATTTTGACAACACACGATTGTCAATCATTGTTGTCAACTAATGTTGTACATTTAGATTTAGAATAGGATTTTGACAACACACGATTGTCAATCATTGTTGTCAACTAATGTTGTACATTTAGATTTATTCTAAATCTAAATGAATAAATGTGTCGGGATACTATGAACTTCACACGAAGTAATTCAAAATGATATTGAAAGCATGCATGCAAAGGTGTTTAGATAAAGTCTCGTTCATCATTTATCTATAAAACTATACATATATCATCCCGAAACATTGATTTCGATCTATAAATGAGGGTTTGAATATTAAATAATAACAATTTAAACTTTTAGATGTGATTATTTAACAGTTGAGTGGGTTGATTTCTAGTGGCCTTCTCAACCTTTTCCAGCAGATTCCGATGCTTCAACTTTTCAAAACTTTAAATTTGAAAAATAAGCTTGTGAAGGAAAATTCACTTGCCATTAAGCATCATGATTCATGACCCAAGAGAAATAAAGGGATGTGACGATTGAGATTCAAGACCATATTTGATGATCGTGATGATATTCATAGAATAAATAAATAAAGTATACTTAAGATCATGGATTCTTAGTCAATGTTTGGGTTTCATTAAAAGTTACTTATAATTTCTAGTCAAACTTTAGAGCCTATTTGATTTTCATCAATTGGGAAAAAATGAGTTTTGAATAGTATTTTTATGAGAATATGTGGTTAAAAAGTGATGAATTTTTTTTTGATATACGTATAAAATATTTTATTATGTGAATGTGTGATTGAAAATGATCTTGTAGCAAATTATAAAATAAATTAATGTGTGTTAAATGGGCACTTAATTTTATCACACATGGACAATTACTATCCACTTATTATATTATAAGTTAATCATAAGTAACTTTTAATGAAATTCAAACATAAGCTTAACTTCGAAGTTTCAACGGCGTGAGGTGGGGGGAGCATGGCATATAACTTTTATGTATTGGCAATAGAATAGTAAAGAAGCTTGAATTTTATTATTATAGAGTAGTGGACAAACATTGATGGATGATCACATCGCATTTACTAAACATAGGACACCCGCCCACATGCCTCAGCTACAAAGTCAAGACTCTCACACAGACTTGTCAGGGCGGTACCTGTGTTTTAATTTCAAAATTTGGACTCCTAAATTGTAGCAAGTAATCAAAAAAAAATTTATTTACAAAAATTTTATAGAACTAAATTTGTTAACTTAAAATCAACAATAAATAACAAAATGAAATATTCAAAATATATATATTATAATCAAATAACAATGCGAAAATATTTTAAACGATCACTTAAATACAACTCGTCATGCGATCTTAGAGACAAAAATATTAATCGATTTTGAATAGTCGAATTGTTCAACTATTTCTTTTTCAATAGATAATATGATCAATCCATTGAATCTTTACTGTGACATAATTGATCGGAGATAAATCTTGATTAATTTCAAGTTAGAGAAACTTTTTTATGCTGATGCAACTGTAATCAACTTGATATTTGACTTGCTTGTTTGATCTTTAGCTGCTTTCCTAAATATTCCATTCTACAAGTATAAAATCAAACCGAGATTTTTGTTTCTATTTTATAATATGGTTATAAGATATCTATGAAGCCAAATTTGTGAAAAGTGTCCAAACAATCTATTAACACAAAAGGAAAAAAAATAATCAATGATTATCCATGTTTCTAACTTAGCTATAATGCGAGAAGATTTCCTTCCATTACATGTGTACGGTAAATACATTTCGTACTCATAATGAATTCAATTTCACATAAAATAGGAAATAAACTTCTTATCTGTAAAAATGGTTAACTTTTACACATTTTCTCTCTTTGCACATGGCTCGTGGCCTTTAGAGAAAAAATTGTTATTGCAACAACAATAACAATAAATCATTTAAGGTCGTAAATATTTTCATAATGTAACAAAATAAAATGAAATAAATCACATCATATTTAATCCTATATTGCACCCAATTTACTCCATAGAAGGCACAAATTCACATTAATGATTCGAGAAAAGAAATTCAGTCACACACAAATCAATGATCCAATCAACAAGATGTTGAAAAAATGTTATAGAATTTAGAGACAAAGCTATAAGGTAATCAATTAAATATATAAAATTTATTAGACAATGCAATTAAAAAAATTAGGGTTTATAAACGATCAGATCAATAAAGATATTTGTAACGATGCATAAATATATACCGAACATAACAAAGGTGAGCGAGTATAAACGACAATGAACTTTTAAAATAAAGAAGTAAAAAACAAAAAATAAAAAATTGGGTCCCCTAAAGAGTTGGACATAAGGCGACAACCTCTTGGACATCTCCTCATGTCCGGCTATGATGGTGCATGACAATTTGCAGTTCTCTCTCTCCCTCGTTGAAAAATTGCACATGTTGGTCCCTAACAAATCTCCCTAGTGGCAAATTGGTCTTTAACTTTCAAAAAGAAGCAAATTAGTCTCTTATCTTTCACCATAATTTCACAATGAGTCTTCATTGATGTAACTGTTTAAATCTCCTTTAAATTTTGATGCGTCCCTCCGTATCAAATTTTGGTCAAAGACAATTTAATAATAAAATGGACAATTTCTATTATTAGGAAATAATTACGCAACTACATGAATAGAGGGGTGCGTCCCTCCGTATCAAATCTTATGAGGGTCAAAGACAATTTAATAATTAAAAAAAAGGACAATTTCTATTATTAGGGAATAAATACGCAACTACATGAATAGAGAGAGAGGGAGAGGGGGGGGGGG
>CAIGRR010315533.1:0-12356 GCA_903798365.1 Fraxinus sp. 1973-6204 | reverse complement strand
ACTTTTTATATATAGAAAGAAATTTAGATAGAGGTTAGAACCTCCAAATTTTGACTTAGCCTCCCAATTTATAAATGAATTATAATTTTAGCCAAAATTAAATATTCGTTTTAATCTCACACCCATAATCATTATTCATCGTTATTCATAATTTTGTGTCCATATTTGATGTAGATCAAAATTATATTTTTAAGTAAATTTTAATAGAAGTTGATAAAACATGTTGTTAATATTAATAGTAAATTTTGACTTGAAATTTTAATCTATTTTTTATTATTTAAATCAAACGTGGGCTTAGATATCAATCCATCAAGTATTCCTTAAATAGTCAGGTGCACTTTTCTATTTTAAAAGATTCCACTGATCATCTTAGAATTCTTTTTGAAAGAGACATTTATTTATATTTAAATTTTGATACGGGCGATAATAAAGGGGTCATTCTTTGAAGGAAACAAATTTCCTTTGATAGCGAGGAAGTTAGCGGTGTGAAACGACTGGGCCGGCAAATTCAGTTGTCATGCATTAAGATCTACCATTGATGAATGCCTTCCAATGCACATGGTGCTGCACCCTCCCCCCTTTTTTGTTTTGTTGATGTAGTCGTGAGTGCACACTGGATATATTTCGCTTCATGTGCATTAGTTCGCAAACTACACATGAGAGATAAAACGTATTAGGCAAGTCCGGTGCGACGGACTTGACCGAGAAAGTGTTGGTAGGGGATTCGAACTCGTGACTTTCGGTCTCCGCGTTCACTTGCTCCATCAACTCGACCACTCCCGAAGGGGTACACCCTCTCTTTTATTTGCATGTAAAGTGGATTCATTTTGCGGATTTATTAGGTGAGCACTAGATGGATTTTATCCTTGTTTCAAAGTTGTATACAAATTTATGTCTTGTTTGGGAGGGATTTTAATCAAGATTTTAATCAAAATTCTAGCCGTTAACTATCAAATCAACCAACATTTTTGACTTTCCCTCTCACAGATGNCGGGTCACACCCAAATTCTAACACAATCATTGCTTTCCTTACTTTTTAGAGCTTGTTTGGGAGGGATTTTAATCAAAATTCTAGCCGTTAACTATCAAATCAACCAACATTTTTGACTTTCCCTCTCACAGATGGTGTCCACAGGTTGACTATAACGGCTATAATTTTGATTAAAATCCCTCCCAAACAAGCTCTTAATTTTGTATCAAAATTATATATAAATTTACGATTTACCAGCTCGTTATGTTGAATGAAAAATGCAATTTCAGTAAACAAAAATGACGAGTTACTGGTGGATCAAGCTGAATCGAGTCTAATAGTCCACAAGTCGAGCGACTGGCTTGACTCGACACATTTAACCCGTTCGATTGACACTAGCTATGATTTGTAGAAGAGTTTGTGTTTCATGATACATTCAAAGACACCTCTATGGAGTTTGAAGTCCAAAATAGAACCACTTTAAGCTTGTATTCTACCAATTTCATGGAAAATGAATTCTTATGGGGTACTTGCATTTTTATTTTCCAACTTACATGAAATTGGAAAGCTTTTCCACATTTGCCAATCAAATGGATCCTTATAAAAAAAAAAAAAAAAAAAAAAAATTTGCAAGGAAAAAAGTAATTAAGTTGGTCCAAGTTAGCCTTCCCCTGAACCCGCCCCGATCGTGGATAATATAATGTTGGAGAACAAATTCAATGTTGCACGAAAAATTAACAATTACTAGTGATTTTAATTTCATAATGTGAGTTACAACCTACACTTAAAAGTAAGGATGATTCAGGAAATCGTCAATAAAAGATAAATAAAGAGCCTTACGAGGTATAACTCGAATTTTTCACATTGAGAGGTAAAGAAGTAAGACCTTTTAAGAAATTAAGGGCACCTTCTCTTTACCATTTTCAAACCGTTTTCTGTTTTCGATTTTTCAAAATAGTGAAAACACGTTCTCTTTTCTATTTTCAAAAATAAGTTTTTGAAAACAAATTAAAAATTTACAAAGAAAACCCTTTGTTTCGTTTCGAGTGTTTTCAATTATAATAAATTCAAAATTTTCAAAACGCGTTTTGGATGTTTTCAAAACAAATTTTCAAAATGTCAAAAAGAACGCATTTTTAACAATCTCAAAATGGACACTCAAAACATAAAACTCAAAACTCAAACATAAAGAGAACAACCACTAAGCGCTTGCTTAGTTTTGATTCTCTAAATCTTTTTATTTATTTGTTTTTTTTTCCGAATATGTGGTTAAAAAAATAAGAAAAAAATTATAACAAATTGTGAAAAATAATTTTTATTTAGAATGAGTGGTTGAAGAGTATGGAAGAAAGTTGACTACCAAAGAATCAAAATCAAACAAGGGCTAAATTTTTTATTTTTTCTTATTGGAATATAAATAAGGGTGACGATCTATTTAGAAAAAGTGATTGAACGTAATCCGTAAATCATGGAAGTTGAGGTCACTTATATCTCGGGACTCTGTAATATACTTTTAAAAAAGATATATTGAATGTGTACTTTAATTTTTCTACCACCAGCCAACTAACGACTCATCTTACTCGTGACACACAACATCATATCACGTGATACGCATATACGTTACATAATTACCTTTACATCCTCACAATTCCATTGACCGATGCCAAATTCCAAATAAGTCATAGCTAACATTTAAAATTTTCTTTTATAATTTTAATTAATTTTGTCCACTTTAAATCTTTCTTTATAACTTTAATTTATTTTTTCCTGTTTATTCTTTAATTGTTAGTTACACAAATCCATCTGTATTTTCTCAATTGGCAAAAGTAATGATGAAGAAAATAGCCCCAAACCGAAATTAATAATTATTCCTTAAAATATAAAAAAAATTAATGCTTCTACCTGTAAATAGAATCAGTAAATATTTATTACACATAAATGCACAATAACTTTTATTCTTTACAGAATGGTACCAATAACTTTTATTCTTTTTATAGAGCTTACTGTACTAGTCACATTTTTTCTATTAGGAAATTTGGACACATTCGGTTCCCTCTTTACTCTGTAATGTAGGAAATTAAGCCTACGTTAAGCTCATTATTTCTAGGTGTGTACGAATAGCTCGGCCACGGAATAATTTTGATTTAATTATTTTTTATCCACAAATTTTATATGATGAACAAATACTACTCATTTTTTCATTGTCTGACAATTTAATGTATCAAAAATGTAAAATTACTCACAAAAGTAGGGGCGATATGGTAAATTGGTAAAATTTGGATTCGGACAAGAAATAGAGAGACAGCCAGGTAATCGTATCACTGTCCAAACGAAAGGCTTTAATTCCCAAATACTCAAATCAAAATGCAGATTGGGATGTAAGAAGTAGACAAGCTCGCGGTGTCTTCAAGTGTCGTGCATGCATTTCATTTTATGCACCTGTTTCCTTTGCATGCACACACGCTTTCTCTCTCTACTCCACCTCCCTCGCTCTCTCTACACATACATATCTATTTGTACACTCATATCTATATCGCTGCAGCATCCTCTGTTTAATTCTTATTTTAATTTTAAACTCTGCCAAAAGTAGAGCCACCGACCACTGCCCGCCGCCGCCGTTGTTTTTGCCCCTTCCAGATTCACTCCACCGACCGCTTCCCGTTGGTTTTGAGACTGACTTATGGGGACGTCATGTTGCATAGATTTGAACGAGGTTGAGTTTTTTTCGATGTTAATCGCTTTGGGATGTGGAATTAATTTTGTTTTTTTTGGTGGAATTGAAATTTTGATGAAAAAACTTGATCTGGGTTTTTGTAATAAGATTTCTTTGATGTGGTTTTAGGGTTTTGATTTTGATTTTCTGTTGAAGGTTTTACAGTGATTTTGAGTAGAAAGATTGAATTTTACGAGAAATGGGGTCAAAGATTTGCATGAATGAGTTGTGCCGTGCAACGACGTCGTCGGAATGGAAGAAAGGTTGGGGCTTGAAATCAGGTCGATTTGCTATTCTCTGTTACAGCTGCGGGTAATTTCTGGATCCCAATCTTACCCTTGTTCGATCAAAATTTCATCCACTACTTCTATCCGGTTGAATTCATAATGTGAAGGGTAGTTTGGGGATATGGAATTTGATCCCAAAAATAACGCACAGCAGGAGATTTTTATGTTTTATCATGGAAATTTTTTTGCATCCCACACTGAATATTTTCTATATTTAGTTTTTTTTTTTTTTTGCATTCCCTATCTTTCACATTTTTTTTTCTATTTTCCTTCGGGTTTTGATTCTTTTATCGTGTACTTGTTTGAAGCTTCAATTTTAGATAGGATCTTGATAAATTTGTGGCCCATTATGGTTATTTCCATTATAATCAAATTTACATCCAGGTTTATCAGCTCCATGAAGATTTTTAGACATGGAACAACATAAATTAAAAGGTTTAAGGTTGTAGTTTGCATAGTGCCATGATCTTCAAGTCTAACACTGGCTATATGTCGTATTACATTCTCTATTTCCGTGAAGATTATGTTCTACTTGAAAGAAATGGAAAATATCACATTTAAGCTTTGGTCATCCATTCTTTTACGTAATGTCAGTTGATGAGACGAGGAGGGTGTAGTGAAAATGCGCAGAAGTTAAAATGGAATTTAAGAATCCTTGAGTCCTTTTCTTTTCTTTTAAATCCCTTTTGTCAACCTAGAATTCCCCTTGCTGTTGACCTTTCTGCATTCTCGTATACATCAAGCTCATTTGTAATTCTATAGAGTTGAGGGTTGCTTGGGCTTCCGCCATGGATAGGCTCTCCCTGACAAACATCATGGTCAACAAAGTGTTCATAATATTCTTGTAAGAAGCTTAATAGGATAACAACCCGGTCTTCATCGTCAACCTCCACTTGTACATTTTTAAGATCCTAAATGATCTTGTTAGAATCATCAATATGGTCTGAAATGTTCTTCCTGTGCTTCATCTGAAATGCGTGCACTCATTTTCAAGACCCATCTGTTGGCCCATAATTTGGTCATTTTCAATTGCTCCAACCAGTTTACGGCTGCACTCTTCCTTGGAGATTTCTCTTGCTTGTTAACTTATCAAAATCCAATTCTGCAGAATCCATGAATCTAGTTCCTAAAGCTCTAATTTGTTGTGAAAATGCAGAGAAATCGAAATGGAATCGAAGAGCCACTAACTCAAGATTGAAGACGAGAGCAAGCATTAAAAGCAAGAAAAATAGAGGACAAGCTTTCATAAACAATATAAAGAGATGATAATGTGAACATGTATGCATGGTCATAATAGACTGAATAAAATAAGAAATCGTAATATATGTAGAGGTGCTAACTAATCGAAGATAAATTAAGAAAAGACGACTAAGTTGGACAGAGCTGCATATGAAGGAGTGTGATTTGATCTTAATGAGTTTTACATTTATCTGAAGGAAAAGAAATATAACGAAAAGGACCTCAAAAAAGGAAGTGGAGTTTCATTTCTATTATTCCGTTAGTTTGTTTTTTGTGTTGCAAAATCATTTAGAATATCAATTTTCCAGATATTCTTCTTGCTACTTATTTGATGTGCATTTCAGATCTGCTTATGAAAATTCAGTTTTTTGCGAGTCATTCCACCGAGAGGAATCTGGTTGGAGGGAATGCAGAGTATGTGCGAAGGTAATAATAGTTAGATGTGTACATCTATTGTTATGTATCTTTCTTTCTTCAATTCTTTTTTTTTTTTTTTTTTTTTTTTTGCAATTTCTAACTTTTTTGAAATTTATTGGCAGCGCATCCACTGTGGATGCATAGCTTCAAGATTTTTACACGAATACATGGATTTTGGAGGTGTAGGGTGCATAAACTGTGCAAAGCGTATGGAAATTAATTTAATGCAATCAATGCAGGTATCTGGTTATATGAGCTTGCAAAATGCCCTGCGTTGCAATGAGAATCTTGAATCTACATATGTTTTGATTGTTTGTGCACGTTACTGGTTCATTATGTATGCTAGCTTAGAGTATTTATACAATTAATCAATTAGGCATCGTTTACATCTACCATGTACTACTCAAATATATCCAAATTTGTTCCTGTAGATCCCTGGTGGTGCCCTTCAAAATGGCACATTTGTTACAAACGGTATTGGAGATGTGCATCCAACAGCTGTCGAGAGTAGAATTAATGATGAAAATTCCAGTATGGAGAGGCTACTGCAGTTGACCAAGACTGTAGGGGCCAATGAACCTGGACAAACATTTCACTCTCATAAACGAGAAACCGTGGACAGGAACAGACACTTTGTGAGTCGTACCCAACGATTGGGTGAATCATCTGCATATACCAAGACAGACAATTACAGGCCTAAACAAGGGGTTAAGGATGTTTATGAATCTATGTCACAGACTCATCTAAACATCTCTTTCATCACTCCTTTAGGTGGTAACAGCTCTGGTTTGCCTTTTGCTGCCGGAAACGTAGAAGGAAGTGAACAGAGCAAAGGCTCATCCGCCCATGGGCAGAGGTCACACAATATTTTGCTGAAGCCACCTGTATTGGTCTCTGAGCAAAACAAAGGAACTGCGCGTGTTGCAAGGCCTCCTGCTGAAGGAAGGGGCCGCAATCAGTTGCTTCCTCGATACTGGCCGAGGATTACAGAGCAAGAATTGCAGCAATTATCTGGAGAGTATCCGTACTAATTTCTTCTGCATTGTCATCATGCTCTCCATTTAATTGGTTATTACATAATTTTTTTCAATTTGATGTTATTTATTAGATATTTTTTATTTTATATCTGCTATTTACCTTAATTATCATCTTTTAGTTTGAAATCTTCTATCATACCGTTGTTCGAAAAGGTTCTGAGTGCTAGTGACGCTGGACGGATTGGTCGTTTGGTTCTTCCCAAAGCATGTGCTGAAGTGAGTTTTCATTTTGGCCTCAGAAATGACCTGTACAAGGATGTAGTTTTAAACTTGGCAACATACCCACTTTTTTATTTTTGCTTTTCTCCTCTTATATTATATTTTAAACTAATGTGTTCTGCAGGCGTATTTTCCTCATATTAATCAATCAGAAGGTATACCAATTAGGATTCAGGACATAAAGGGGAATGAGTGGACATTTCAATTCCGATTTTGGCCCAATAATAACAGCCGAATGTATGTTTTAGAGGGAGTAACCCCTTGCATCCAAAGTTTGCAAGTACAAGCTGGTGACACAGGTATCCCAAAGATTTACTTCATTGTACCGAACAGTCTCTTTTATAATCCTGAGTCTGAAACTTTTGCTTGTTTTCTTCTTCATTTAGTTTTTGTGGTTCTATAATTGCTACTTATGGTGATTTTTCTTGCTACAAACCCACGGACTTTATTATAAATTTTCCTCTCTTATTACTGATGTCAATGATAATCAATAATCTGTGACAAAACTTCCTTGTACCATTTTTGGAACATTTCTCCTCTTTTTTCCTTGACCTTTGGGTCACAATTAGTGGTTGTTTGAGACAGAGTTACATATATCCATATTTTGATGTAAATAATTAGTTCTCTCTTCACTTTGTATGGTCATTGGAGAGTATGGTAGGAATATTGTAATCTCGAGCATTTCGGTTGATGCGTATACATGCTAGTCAGTATTCGAGATAATCTGCTAAATCTCCCATTTTCTATGTTCTGTAACCATTTGATGGAACGTAATGCCGTTCTTGACATGCATTTATTTGTCTCTTGTTAGTCACATTTAGCAGGAGAGATCCTGGGGGTCAGCTTGTCATAGGTTGTCGGAAAGCAACCACCATTTCTGATATGCAGGTAGACTTCTTAGTCATTGGTCTGCTCTTTGCTTGTCTTTTGATTTCTATTTTATTAGCTGTGTTAAATATTTTATGCATAACTCAAATGCTAACAAGTAGGGTTCCCAAACGCCTACCATTCCACAAGGTGGTTCTCCAGGAGAAAAGTCAGTTTCTGGTCATACCGATAACCTGCTTCCAGTAAGTTGGTCCCTTTCTATCATTGCGGCGTTAGCACTTTTATCTTTTTAAAATTTAATGCCAATTGAGATTGCCTTGATTTTCCAAACAATGATAGAATGGAGGCAGAACAAGTGATGATTCTATGCAATGGCCTACGCCGATTTTAGAGAAGAAGAAGATGAAAAACATAAAAAATAAGAGGCTTCTTATGCATAGTGATGAAGCTATGGAGCTTAGAGTCACATGGGAAGAAGCGCAAGAGTTGTTCTGTCCATGTCCAACTTCCAACCCTACGGTTGTCATGATTGAGGATCATGCATTTGAAGAATTTGAGGTTAATAAAGTTTCATTTAGGAATCTTTACTTTTCTTCTTTGATATCTGGTTGTTGTTCGTATTTTCTTTAAACTTTGATTAATGCTACACTAGTCTTAACTCCAGCATAATTTTAATGTGCTTTAAGCGTTTATTCTATTTTTGTTATTTAGGAACCACCAATTTTCGGAAAGAGGACATATTTTACATCTTCCTTCTCTGGGTAAGGATCACTATAATCTTATTGATGAAGTAACTAATTCTCCAGATTTTATTTTCTAACCTATATATGCACATTATATGAAAAGATTAAGAAAAGATGTGCAATTGCACTCTTCCTTAGTTTTCTATAATGTCAAAAATGAGATTCGTCTTAGACAATCAACTAGTTCAAATGTTGTTTTATGATGGTAACATGTACCATAAACCAGCTATGTGTTAGATTGTAATGTGCCATGTAGATCTGAAAATATTTAGTACTCTTTTCAGGGAGCAGGAACAATTGGCTCAATGTGACAGTTGCTCAAAATGGAGAAGGTTGCCTTTGCATGCTCTTCTTTCTGCAAAGTGGACGTGTTCAGAGAATATATGGGACTCAAACAGGTCTACAGATCATGATTTTTCACTTAATTTATTCTTGGCTTAAACAATGTATTAAGTGAAGATTTTATTAAACAATGCGTAGTTTTTCGGTGAAATAGCTGGAAATTTTGCTAGTAATATAACTGTTGAAGCATCAAAGTAATTGAGCTACAAATACAGGTCAACCGTCCACAGCCTTATGTGCATCTTGGTCGAAGAAAGAAACATGTGATAAAATAAAGACATAAACTTATATACCCCCTCTCCAGTTCCTCTCCAGAGGAAAATAAAAAGAAAAGAAACCAGAGTTAACTTATAAGTTCAGTACTACTTTTGTTTTCAGGCGTTCGTGTGCTGCCCTAGAGGATATAAATCCACGGGATCTGGATGCTTTCTTTAGAGTTAACAAGGGTATCGACCAGGGTACTGTTTCCTTCGTAGAAACCTTTCTTCTTGTCTCACACATACGCACATAGCACATGCATGAATGCACCCATGAAGAATAACACAGCGGCACCAAGTGCATGTTTATTACATAGTACTAGGCAGGATTGTACTATATAATTAGCAAAATTTTAGCTTTTTTCTTTCTTGGTACTGTTGAGTGCTAACCAATTCTTCCTACCTTACGAAGGGATTAACTTAGCTTTTACAAAATGTTTATGGGATTGAAGATGATGAGTGATCAGATATTTTAATTCCTTGTCATTGTGAATGCATGTCCTGCTAAATGAAATGTGTTTGTTTAAGGAAAAAGTTGGTTTACATGCCCAATTACTTGCCTAAGAAATGAGGGATCTAGTACAAAATTTACAAGAAATGCTTGAACCTATATCGCTTTAATGGGGATCGTCGTTACTTTCCTATCACTAGTAGTAATGTTCTCATTTTTGTTGGACCATGTGGATTATAATCACACTATACAAAATTTCTTTCTATTGCTGATTGACCTAATATTAGGTATTTTGGTTTCAGGGGTATATTTAGCCCATGTTTGGTAGAGATTCTTCAAAACTCTTTTTTCCCCAAACTCATTTTCATTTTTTTTTTTGCTTAACACTGCTCTCATATTTCAGATTATGGCTTAATCCATAACAAGAGATGCAATGTCCTTGAGACCTATGTTTCTGTCTATGAAAGCTCAGATAATCTTTAGGGGAACACAATTTCTCTCTTTTCAAGTCCACGATCCGTCATAGGGCACATAAACATTCATGTCATGCTTCCTACACTTCACCTGAATTTAGCAGAATCTGGCCTGGGTTGCTAGATAGTTTAAGAATTCTAACTCATTCGATATGATGAAGCGACAACTAATAGATTAGACTAAGATGCTTAAATTTGTGTTATTCGAGTCATATAGACCTTGTATCCCACGTCGTCGTCCATTTTAAGTATGTGGAGTGGGTTGCTGCAACATAATCATATATGCTCTACATGGAAGCTTCACTCATTTCTGGAACTGTTCAAATGCATAAGATGAGCTACTCATTCTTGTTATTTCTAGTGGAGGTTAGTGCATATGTTCTTATAGAATCTTCTCTTACATTCTTATCCTGTAAGTGCATTCTCGGTACACAATACTAGATAGGACTAGACTATTTTGTGAACAAAAGTTCGGCTTTCTTTTCTTCCTTGATACTATTCAGCGTCATTCAATCTTTGCTACCAAACATGCCATATTAGTTTATTATGGACTGAGTAGTTCTGTAGCTACTTTTATCAAGGAATGGGCTTACCATAAGATTTGTTAATTTAATGGTTTCCATGTTAATGCTACAATGAGAACCTGATGTATCTACAACTTGCTTCTGCCTTATTGGCTTCTTCAATCAATTTCAGATTTTGATTCAACTTTTCCAACCAATCAACATTCATAAATTTTCTTTAACTTTCTTCGTGTTTTCAAGATTCTAAGAGCGAAGAATTGCAGATAACAAAGCACCCAAAGATGGGGAGCCTTCTGGCTTAGATGCCTTGGCAACTGCTGCCGTTCTGGGAGACAACATGGGTGAGTTGGGAGAGTCTTCTGTTGGAGTCACTACAAAACATCCTCGGCATCGCCCCGGTTGCTCGTGCATTGTCTGCATTCAACCTCCAAGTGGGAAAGGTAAGCATCAGCCCACATGCAAATGCAATGTTTGCTTGACAGTTAGACGTCGCTTCAAGACACTCATGATGCGAAAGAAAAAGCGACAATCGGAACGGGAAGCCGAGCTTCTTGCCCAGGCCAAGGAAAAGAGTCCCTCAAATGATGATATTGAAAACGAAGAAATTGCTGGACATGCATTGCTGCGTATGATTCAGACAGCAAATGCAGCAGGTACAAGTGGAAATCAACTGGAGTTGGCGGAGACCAAGGGACAACTCGACTTGAATTCTGATCCTCATCACGAGGACAAGATGCTCGAAGAGGCTGCTGGGATGAGCTTGACGGCCCTAATCAATGCAGCTAGCCTTCCTTTGGATATGTATTTTGGACTGAATGGAGTTGGTCCTGGTTTGCTTCCGCAAGCTGCTGACGAGAGCAATGGATATGGTGAAGCGGGCATCGCATCTGGTAATGAGGCGGAGAAGAAGGGTGAAGATGGGTAATTTGAGAGACCCCTCTTGAGTTGTATAATTTCTGGTGCTATTTTACCTGATAGACTACAGATTTATATTGTTAATCTATAGATGCATCCTTTTGTAAACTCAGAATTATCTTTTTGCCTGTTATGGTCACAATCCTATAGTTTGTATTATGCACCTTCAAAGTGGAAACAATGGAGTTGATTAAGGGGTTGTTTGATAATTGTTCACTTATTGATTATCTAGAATGTTTTCAACCGATAATTGAGTTTTCGAATTTAGAAATTTATAGATTAATGGAAATTTTCTTCATCTTGCACAAACACCTCTTGAATTCTGTTTTGTAAAAACATTCTCTATATTTTACGAATTTATTATAGTATCATGTCAAGTACAAGGATGGTATTTACTCACCTGGTCCATTTATAATGATTAAAAATTAATCTTTTAACATCATACAATTTTGATGTATGAAAATCCCTACACAGTCAATTGCAATATGCCATCCTTTAGAACTTTCAACTATCTGGATTATATTCTGCATCCTTTACATTGATGAAGTAAATTTTTTGTTTCGTTCAGATTTCATTGGTTCGAATATAATATTACAGATTATTGTTCTTCCTTTGCATCGTGTATTTATTCACTTTTTGATTATCTACAATGTTTTCAACTGATAATTGAGTTTTCGAATTTAGTAATTTACATACTTGTGTAAATTTCATCATCTTGCAAAACATCTCTTGAATTTTGTTTCGTATAAAAAATAAAAAATAAAAAAAAATCCTGCATTACAAATTGAAATGTAATCAACAACTTCGAAGGATCTTTTATATTCTTGAGCAACCCCGGGTGGTCGCACCATTTACTGCTGAATATCACTTCTTGAAAATAGAAATAACATATCTCGCGATTTTGGGTGTTGAAGGTGAGTAATCTGCTTGGATTTTTTTCC
>CAIGRR010315365.1:0-18826 GCA_903798365.1 Fraxinus sp. 1973-6204 | reverse complement strand
GCACCAGAGAGAATCAGGGGTGGATTTAATAGTTTTAGACAGTATTAGATACTTGATTAAATCATTTAATTAGTTAATAGGGTATTAATCAAATTAATAATTTTTTCAGGGTATTAGACCTAATTTTCCCTTTTTTTTTTTTACCTTTCATTATTATTATTGAAAACGTTTCTATCTTTTATTTGTTGGCATTTTCGTCCTCAATTACACATTTAATTGTGCAAAATATCATGTTTCATTCTATTTCTTAATAAAAAGTCGTAAAATAAAGAATATATCCTCGTATTTAAATAAAACAAAAAGAAAAATAAAGAAATAATTGCAACCGTGGTCTCAATTTTTAAAAAAAGTTCTCCTCCACCGCAAAGAAGGAGAATGCATTCCATAATTGGCAACAGAAGATGATAGACATCTAAAAAGAGGGCAGAGGCAACAATGAATGTCTAATTTCTTGTCACTGGTTACTCAAGAAGGCAGATATAAAACTTCATCGAATTTCTTTATTGGAAGTAAAATTATATTAAAGCAATAAACGTATGAACCTGTGGATTTAAACGTTCATGAGCGATTATTCAGACAGAATCTCAAGCCTNGAGGCAACAATGAATGTCTAATTTCTTGTCACTGGTTACTCAAGAAGGCAGATATAAAACTTCATCGAATTTCTTTATTGGAAGTAAAATTATATTAAAGCAATAAACGTATGAACCTGTGGATTTAAACGTTCATGAGCGATTATTCAGACAGAATCTCAAGCCTAAAAGATTGTTGCACTAGCTGATATTTAATATAGAAAACTTTGGTACCCAGTGGGCAGTAGCTTTAATCTCCATCTCTGGTTTAGTGGAGGAGGGGAGAAGGATGAGGAGGAAGAAGAAGGAGAATGAGACAGAACGAGAATTTATATTTTTTAATAATTTATTTGGGACTTGTTCGAACTTTTTTTAAAAAAATCAGGAGCTATTAATTCTTTATTTTTCTTTCCCTTTCTTTTTGTTTTATTTAAATAGAATGATATATTTATTATTTTAACTTTTTATCGAAAAATGAATAAAAATGATGTTTTACGCAATCAAATATGTAATTATTGGTAAAAATGTCAAAAAAAAAAAAAAGAAATATAATGACATTTTTCACAATAATAGTGAAATGTAGAGACGTTATGTGTTAATTATCTTTTCTTTAAATGTGCAAATATTGCCACTCAACCTAGAACTTTAATCAACGCTTGTGGCATGGAAGAACTACTTTAAAGTGTTCTAAAAATATTAAATTGAGGTTTAATAAAGCTCCGACCGCAATAATGATAAACTATTTGGTTAAATATAGTAGGAAAACAATCCAAAACAAATACAGGAAAAAGAGAAATGAATCAGAAATGGACTACTCATTTGCGAACAGAAATTTGAATTTGCGGGCTCACTGTAGAATAAAATGACACTGTTGAAGGGTGAAATCATTTTGGCCGGTGAGTCATATGTGTTTGGGTGGAGAGATTGAGACTAATTTTTTGTCTTTGGGAACTTTTAACACAGTGAAAAAGTTCTACTGTTAGGCGCCCCACCAATAGGGGGGAATGGACATCCCTATGGGTACAACTAGCATTTTCCAAATAACAACCCTACTCTGTTGTTTCTAGGGTAGCATTTATGGTTTGTATAGAAAGGTAAACTGAATAGTACCAAGGAAGAAAATAGAAAATGAAGATAAAATTGTGTCCAATATACATTGCTATTTATCACATATGTGAGATTTGTGATCACCTGTATTTGTTCTTATATAATAGAATAGAATTATAGAAACCTTATATATCAAATAATTTTAACTTGGATGAAATTGTTGGTCTCGTGTTGCTTTTTGTTAAAAGAATCATTTTTTTGATTGAACTGATTGTTTGTATCAGTTATATAAAAATATTTTAAATGTAAATTTGCGTTTTCTTGTGATGAGCAAGATGTTAATGAAAAGAATGTTCAAAATAAAAGGGGAAAATGACGTTGGAGATAAAAGGGAAGATGGACTTGCTCATGAAATGAATGTTGGGGATGAAAATAATGTTCCGATTGAAACTAATGTCGGGTATGTTAGGAATGAAAGACTTGAACTTGATGTTGCACAGTTTTGGATTCTGGATTGAGAGTTGCAATATAGAATTATTATACTAACGTTCGAGATGTGATTCGAAGAGCATATGTGCAAATGGTTATTGTCAGACTCGCAATCATGAATTTCCACCTATAAGAATAGGTAACAAAAGTAGACGATTTTGTGTTTCATGGTATGATGAGCATCCTAATTGGTTGGAATACAATATAATACAAGATGATGTATTTTGCTTCCATTGCTATCTTTTCAGCTCAAGAGGTAGTTCATTTGTTAAAAGTGGGTTTTCAAATTGGAAAAAGGGGAAATTCTTAGAAAATATGTTGGGGCTTCAAGTAGTGTACACAATGAGGCTCGGGTCAAATTTGTATCACTTCCAAGTTAAAATATTTTATGCCATCATTGATATGTAACTTCAAGAGTTAAATGATCGTTTTTCTAAGGTAGACAGTGACTTGCTCCTTTGTGTTGTGTGTTTGTGTCCAAATAATTCATTTGTTGTTTTTGACAAGAATAAAGTGGTTCAACTATGTGAGTATTATCCGGTAGATTTTGATGCATCATATATCTCGAAATTTGATGATCAATTAGATACACATATTATTAGCGCATTGACGAAGATTTGTGATGATTACATGTGATCTTGCACAAAAGTTGGTTACGAAAAATAAACGTGAAGTGTATATATTAGTCTACAACCTTGTGACATTAGCATTAATTTTTTCCTGTGGCTACTGCTACAGTTGAGATAGCATTTTCTGTGATGATTTATGTCAAAAATCGTCCGCACAATCAAATTGGAGACGAGTGGTTGAATAATAGTTTGATTGCATATATTGAGAATGATGCATTTGATAATATTAAAAATGATGTAATTATACAACGTTATCAAAATATGAGAGCGTATAGATAACAATTGTAATAAAATATCGAATATTTTAATTTTTCACAACTTTTTTGCAAGTTTGATTGTGTCTCCTAACTTGAAATATCTGCTTCGTCATTGCCTATAGACTATAACCACACCACATGAAAGGTTGATAAGCTTATCCCCAGACCCCAATATTATCCTCCAACAGAAGTTGCAAAATTTTGACAAACGTCCAATGCTAGAATACTTTCGAAGCGTGACTTCACTATTTTTTGTTTAATTTAAAGTAAATAAAAGAACTCGAAGCAAAGATGTAAAAAAATCTGACAAAATGTAGGTTGAACACGTTGAATCAGCCTTTGGTTGAGTCTATGATAAGCAAAATTATATACTCACTAACAGAAGTAGAAATTGTTTCGAATGTTTGAATTTAGAGTTTGGGATTTACCAATAACGAATAGACGTGAACCTTCATAAGAAGATGTGCCTTTACACGTCTCAACGTTCAGATTTTTAAAACCTGCAGCAAAGTTTTTACATTGCTACTCCTGTCCAATCGAGCAGGATGAAAGCTGAGAGAGCCAGTTGAATACCTAGGCCGCCATGAACGGAAAGAAATCCCTAAACGGTGTATTCTTTACTTGTTTTTGGATCCAATTTTAGCAACATCCAAAGAAACCTACTTGAAACTATCTCCATCAAACAGAAAATACGAATTCTCGCAATGTTACGTTCCTCGACAGAGCGAAAAAGTTGCCCCTACAAAAAAATTATGTTAGAAAGAATAACTGATACTACACTAATTGCCATTTCCTTTGTTCAGGCAACTCAGTTTACAATTATAAAGGACTAGAAAGAAAAAAATAAATCGACTTCCATAAGTTAATTTGACTACATTAACGACTAAGTTTTACTGTTCATCTCACACAGGCCACAAAAAAGGTCAAAATTTCCGCCAATTAATCTCAGATGGACATCCTAGGTTGAAATGGCATTTGGACGTGGGCTTCCACGTCGACCACCTCTTCCTCTTCCTTGATAACTTTCTCCACCTCGTCCACCGCTAAAGCTTCCACGACCACGGAAGCCGTCATTTCTTCCATAGCTCCTACCACCAGGTCCGCCACTAAAGTTTCCACGAGCCCTGTAGCTGTCTTGTCGAAATCCTCCACGTGAATTAGGAAAACGACCCCTCCCAGTACCCACTGTAAAAGAAAAAGCAGTATTATCATATGAATCAATCTATGTGAATCTGTGATCCAAGCTTCTTTTAAACGTATTGATCGTGAAGAGATCACAGCAAAAACTCTTTTGCGAAGTGTTCTTTGGACAGGAATCATAAAGGTATGTATGGTATCCTGTATTGGACAAGATTTGAGAGTATAATGGACATAAGTTTAGCTTGATCTTTTTCCTCGTACTGTCCATTACACTACATTTTACAGACGTGCTAATAGTCTCCTCTAACTCACCTCGAGTAGTGGTCCTCTTTATCTCGACAACAGCTTTACGATCCCCTATAGTTATGGGTGAAGCCTGAATAATAATGACGTTAGTACAATATAAAGCAGCAAAGGTATAAATTTCCGAAGGATAGCAAGTATTTTAAGAAAAATATAATCAATTCATCATGCCAAATGATTTCAACCTTGGGGTCAGGAATTTCAAATATTAATATTTGGAAGCTAAAAAACAAAATACACTGAAAGATTGAAGCCGTGAATAAGATCAGTATACTTCTTCACTGACTTAGCCAACCCACTTGTGGTGTCTGGTGTATCTTTTAAGAAGTTTTGCAGGTAACATCTGATCAAGTGCACACAAGGAATCATGTTAACAATTTGAGATTCAAAATCTAACAAAGTTGAATTAAGCTGGGTTCAACACACCATTTTGGTTCACTTCTCAGTGATTCAAAAAGCAGTCACGAATGACTATCTTTGATAAATAGGAGTATCATAATCATAATGTCCACCAAATCAGTCAAACCAAAACCAGGTGACAAGAAGTTACACAGCACTGTTAGGGCCTGCTTGGGAGTTTTGGGGTACCGATTATGAGCATTTTTTAAACCAGTTTTGAGCATTTATAAGTGGACCGATCTTAAGTGGTTTTAGTAACAGTGTTAAAATAGTCCAACCATGCTTGATTATTCATTGTTTCCAAAAGTTTCTTAAAAGAATAAAATTACATATATGCCCCTTAGTGAAATTTTCAGTTTAAAGTTTCTTGTACAATTTTATTTTATTTCACTTTAAGTAATATTTTACTTATAGGTAATTTTTTTACATACAAGTTAATATTTAATTTAAAATTTTAAATAAAGTTAAATATTTACTTAAAATTTTAAGTTAGTATTTTTTAATTATAAGTAAATTTTACAATTATAAGTTAATTGTGTACTTTCAAATAATTTTTACACATAAGTGAATTTTTACTTATAGGTAACTTTTTATATTTTATAAATGAATTTTTGTCTTAATAGTAATATTTTTACTTTATAGATAATTTTTTACATAAAAGTAATTTTTTATTATTTTATGTATAATAACATTTTTTAATTATAATATAATTTTTTAGTTAGTATATTTTTATTTAAAAGTTAATTTTGAACAAAATATGTTGGTTGAAAATAATAATTTCATAAAGAGTAAAATTAAAAAAAGTATGAAAACGGCAAAAAACCGCCGATTTGATGGATTAGAAAACCGGTCAAAATTACACTACACCGATTTTGAGTAATTTTTAAACCATCCAAAGCAGGTGAAAAAAAAAACTCCCAAGCAGACCCTTAGGCTTACTATATTACCTAGGCATGCTTTGCACATTATACATCCCGTGCACACATCACTCTCGGACTTCCTGTTCCCATTCTTTTCCCTTAAATAATAAAGATTTTACTTAAATGGAAATTTGAATTGAGGGGAAAATGAGCCCACATACACGCAGAGGTCACATCCATAAAGTAGGATTTTCCATTATGGGCCACCCTTCAGGAATTTCATCAAGTAGAAAAGCCTGGTCAAATATATTTGCTAGCTTCAAAGCTGCATGATGTTTTATTGTTGACAATGGTGGAAAATGAGAGAAACTGGTCAAACTATTGGTAAAACAAGATTGTGGCTTCAGATTTTAGATAACGAAAACCAAGCATAGGCCATCGCATTGTAATTTGAAGCAATGTCACATATATCCATTTAAATCTGTTCCCTAAATAAAAGACAAGAATCACTTGATTTTGCTTTTCTTAAAATTTACAGCAAGAACCTCATGTGCACATTAAACGTCAATAATGTGATTCAGTGACATGTCTGAGAAAGCTTGAATTCTGAAAAATATCAATGGCTGTTTGGACATCAAGAAGCCAAAAAAAATAAATAAATAAATAAAATGCTTGCTGAAGATCTTACTAATTGTGCCAGTCTCAAATTTTAATTATATGTGGTGGGAAAAACAACAAGATCAAAACGTTTGTGCTATTTACAAGTTAAAGCAATCCGATACAGAAAGCTTCATGCAGCACAACTGAGTTTCATGCAACATAAAGGTGAAGATAAACCTGCAAATTTATGGCACTAAATGGTGATATGGACGGAGAGTGAAGATGGAACTTTGCATATTTTACGAGGCAACTGGTTCAGGATCTTTTTAGGAAAAGATTGCAGAAAACTTAGCCCCAGTTTGATGCCTATTAAAAAGAGTTTTTTTTTTTTGGGAAAATGAGTCTTGAAATAGTAAATTTTTGGAGAATGTGTGATTAGAAAGTAGGGAAAAGTTTTGGGTTTACATGCAAAATATTTAATTGTGAGACTGTGTGGACGAAAATGAGTTTTAGAAAAAAAAAAAAGAAGAAGAAAAAAGTCAGCTCAAGACAAAAACTCTTTTAAAACTGGTATATTTCGATAGTGAGCAAAAGATTAGGACTTGAAATTGTTATCTTGGAGCTTTAGGAGCAAAACAAATAATAGAAAGTGCTGTTTGAAAAGAAAAAAAAAAAAGAAACAGTGGCACGTAAGCTTCAGTGTGCGTGCCTATTGATTAATTTCCTTCATTATAATTAGGTTTTAACAAAGTCTTCAAAACATAACCCCGGGCCTGACTTTAAGATCCTTTCCAAACTTCAACTACAAAGATCCACATATCACTTAAACTTAGCCCATTGAACCACTTCCTGTAATTATTAAATATTACTCGAACTTCAGTAACAGAAATATCACACCATACTTAACAGTTAACACAGAATAAACTCGTAAAGAGGCTTTCAATCAGTCAAGCGGCCTTCAACACATGTTTCTGTGGCAAGGTTGTAATTTCTACACATTCTCTGGATGTATTTTAAGAACAAGATAACAGAAAAGGAAATTTAACGTACAGACCTGAATTGCACTTTGCATGGACCTGAATTCTTGAAATTCAACAAAGCCAAAACAGAATCCTTGTATCTGAACAGGAAGGAAATAGGAAGAAACTATTAAGCTTGTAAAGAGGCTTAGTCAGGTTGAAAAAATCATAAAAAAATCGTCTATCAAACCAACCTTATTGCTTCTAACTTGGACCCCATTTTGCTTAATAGATCCAAATTTCTTGAATTCTGCCTCAAGCTGATCAGGTATTATGTCAAGAGGCAAATTGCGGATATAAATGGAATAGCCCTCCACTTCAACAAAATAAGGAAATTAAAATGACATCACATTTTTGAATAACGAGTTTAAGAAGGGAATAACAAGTTGATAATTTCAATAATTGACTTGGCTCTCAGAAGTTTCTTGATTCTTTTAATTTCCTCTCATCATACATGTTAGAATGAGTAGTGCTTGTTTTCATGCACTGGTAGTTAGAACTTTGCCCTCAACCAGTGGCCAAATATGGTAAAGAAAACAATACCTTCATCCTGGAAATTGTCAATTTCGGGTGCATTAAGAGCTGCAGCTGCGGCTGATGCTTCAGGGTCAGAAGCATGTGTAGCCACATTAACTGATTGCTTTTCAGTCTTTGTAGGAACCACTCTCAAAGTATTAGCAGGTACGTAAACTTTGGTTGACCCCTTCTTCGTTTGTGAACTTAGAATTGAAGCATATGACTTCTTTGGAGCATCCTCTTGGATAGTAGAAGAAGCTGATTCTGCAACCGCAGATGTGTGATTTTCATCCAAATGAGATTCAGCTTCCACCACAATATCCTCGTCAATACTAACTTGCCTCTCACCAATCACTGGGTCATGTATATCCTCTATGTTTTCAACTACCTGTTCACGAGAGCTTGCCTGGTCCAGATTGGGAGGATCGAGCACTTGAGCAGGCTCTGAAAACAAAATGGAGATGATAAAAAAAAAAAAAACCTCCGGAAAAAGGGAGAAATTTCAAGACTGCAGCAAAATAGTAGAATCATATATAAAAACAAAACCAACCTGGATCTGGGTTCAGAGAAGTTGATGGTATATCATCAATTCCAACAACTGGTCCTGCACTTACGTCAGGTTCATTCTCCTCCATATACCTAAAAACATCATTGAGAACGTAGTACCCTTTGTCTTGTTGAGCAAGAAAAAAGGTTTGTGAGAATTTCCTTCTCAAGTTGTCCTTTCCAGTCAAGCACCCAGTTACTAAAACAATCACTCCACCATTATAAGAATCCTGAGCATCTGCGGTCTTTATCTCTGCCTTGAAGTTTTTGTAGTCCAAGGAACATATTTTATCATTGATACTCTGTCCAGCACAAAATCAACACGATGCAGATCTTAATAATAGTTATATGGCAATCAAATTAACAAATTAAAAAATAGTGGTTAAATAATTATGAAAATAAGTACTTTCTCAGTCCCATATTATGAAAATATCAATTTTGAGTTGCATCACATGGACGTCACTTGTCCAAATGGAAGAAAATTTCATTTAGATTCCGAAAGTAACCTTCAAAAGAGAACAATACAATTTAGAAGTGGTGTTAACATGATAGAACTCATTCAAAACACGTGGCAAAAGTCAAGGGTAGTTTTGGAATTTGAAAGGTGTTGAGATGTGGGAGTAAAATAAATCAATAGCTCTTTAATGATTTCTTTAAACAAAATCAAGAACAAAGAAGAGATTTCTACCAAATCTCACCAATGTTTAGCAAAGAGGAGATAAGCAAGAAACTATACAAGAAAAGGTAGTGTAGACGGTATTTTATGAGAGAGAGGGAGGGAAAAGTGAGGGAAGGTAGTTATTCTTTATTTTCCTTGCATTGCAGGAAACTCATGGGAAATTCTTACTTGAAAGAAAACTTTTCTTGCATTTTCCAGAAAAAAATGTCTCATTCAGAGGTGCAATACTATTTGAGGAAATTCAATCAGTTACATTTATTCAATTAAGTATCATTTTCTTTCAATAATTAAAGTTCCATTGCAAACAAACACGGACGGAATTTTTTTTTCTTGTATTTTATTTTCACAAGCGTCTCTTGGAAAATTCTTCCCATGCAATTTCCTGTCATTCAAAGGGATCCTGCAGTTTTTATTTTTATTTTGGTGAAACTCATTTTTTGCAATTTGCACCATTCGGGTCTACCAATTGACCCGTCTTTACCAGTTTCCTTGGTTCAGCGTTGAAGATAGTGACACACCGAAAAGCAAGAGACTAGTTTTTACACAAGAATATCAGCAATTTGATTCCAAAGTAAAATTTACATGATGAAACCTATTTTCTCTCATTAGAGGATCTCCAATGGTGATGTAAAATTTGGTGTAAGGGCTCATTTGGCATGGTTTTTGCTTTTACTTTTGCTTTCCTATCCTATAGAAAAGTTTTTGAAGGAAGTTACCTTAAATTTGTTTGAAAATTAATTTTTAAAAGCATTTCCTATTCCAAAAGCATTTTTAGTGAAAGTCACAATTGACTAACTTTCTCTAAAAGCTCTTCTAACCACCAGAAGCATTTTAATAAAATTCGCCAAACAGGTCCAAAAGCAGCTTTTGGGTCTCAAAAACTCCTTTTAACTTTTCAAATGCCATGCAAAATGGTATCTCCAAAACCACTTTTGCATCCTCATTTGCATCTTGATGGATCTAAATACAAATTATGCTCCAATAGAAAGATCTAAATTTACTTTTTGTCTCTTGTGAATGTAAAAATAAAAAAATATATATGTAAATTTACATTTATTTTTACATTTTCTGCTGGAAAATATAATTTGCATCTTCTTTGTGTCTCTCCATTGGAGAGGTTTTCGGCCACTTTGGAGATTTAAATCTCTATTTTACACCACCATTGGAGAGGCTCTTATCATATATATCCTGATGATGGCCAAATGAACTAAGAAAACGGGAACTGTTCAAACAGGAGCTATTCAAGGCTATTAGTTCAATTTACAGCTGGACCCTTTTTGGGACCTAGTTTAAATAAAACAAGACCCACAACATACTAAATTCAGATTAGTCAATGGGCCATTGTTCGACTGTCTATAAAGTACATTGTCCTAATACAAGTTCAAATTTCCCAAAGTATCTCTATAACACTTCAAATTCGCCCACTAAACCCCTGTCAACCTTGCCGTGAAGGTCGAACAGCATCTTAGGGGAAAAGTGTTCTGTATATTAAACTCCACACATCTAGTGAAAATGTTATAAAGATTAGTCAGCTACAGCAAAAGATATAATGCAGAAATTCATTGCAAGCATAATAAATTGATTATCACTTTTTAATTTGAGGGAAAATAATAAAAAAGAAAAAGAAGAAGGCTGCAGGGAGAGAAAAGCGTGATGGGTAGAAATAGCAGCACTAGATACAGAAGCATACTCAATGCTCAAAAAACTTACATCCATAGTAGTCACAGTAGTCATGACACCGTCAGGACCTGGGCGACTTAACGCACTTGTATCCTGGTAAAAGCGGAAAACCAACTCAGGGGAGTGGTGGAGAATATGGTAGTACTGCTCAACAAAAGCATTTGCAACCACTTGGGCACTGGGAGCTGCTGTAGGAGTCTCTGTTTGCATGGCCATTCCTACAGAAAATCAAAATCAAGTAAATATATATTATTAAACTAGTGTCTTTCAATTCTTTTGGAGATGAAGCAGAGGAGCGCAAGAGAAAGAACCTTTAGCTACTTGTTGTGAATAACCCCAAGAAATTTATAGCATTATACAGGCAAAGATAATCAAAAATTTAAGTGTAACAACAGACTAAGCAGTATTATAAACCATCTGCAAAGATAATAACTGGCTCCAGATTTCAAACTTTTTAAATTACAGGTAAGAAAAATACATTGATTTCTGCCCTAAAAAATGGTGCATTCCAGTAAAACCGCTCTGTTAAATGTCCATGGCACTAGCATATATACTGGGTAGCAATTTGTGTTTTTGAAAAGGAGCCAGTAAATCCCGAATTGCCAAACAACAGAACCCCGAACTCCAAAACAGCAATAACACAGATATTCCCACTAACTATTATATCAAGCAGCATTATGCACCTTAGTGATAAACAAACAACAAAAAGATCACAGCTTTTCAATGAATCTGTAACAGCATAAAATGAAAATAAAAGGAATCCAAATTTTCGATGAAAGATTAATAGTTGGTTTCTGGACCATATTATAAAACCCCAAGAGTATTTACCAATGTTACATCTTTCAGGAGAATGGTTCAAAAAATAAGAATAAATCTCAAAATCCAAGAAAAAACTAATAAATGATAGATATTTTACTAAATCCATCTGTAGATCCAACTCTATAAAGGTAAAGAACAAAACCCTAGAACCAAAAATGATGTAAGTTACGAGGTTTATAAGAAAATCTCTCAATTTACATAAACAACATTTTTGAGCAAACGAAAATTTCAGTTAAACGTACAGAGAAAATTTCACAATCATACCGATCACATTAAATTAAGCACGGATTTCCTCAAACCGAAATAGAAATAGCCAAGTTAATATGATCCGGTTTATTATCAAATTAATTTAGTTACCTGATCAATGAACTACTCTGGGAATAAATGAGAGAGATAGAGAAAAGGACAGAAATGTTAGAGAGAGGGGGGAGAGAAATACAATTGGAGCACAATAGAAAAAGACCGTGTGTGAAAAATGCTGCAAAGGCTCTCGAGAGTTTGGGCTACCGATTACGAGAGAAAATACAAAGGAAATGGCCAGCTGACTTGACCATATTTCCACAGTAACATCTGAACATTTTAAAAAAAAGTTAAAAACTATATAAAATGGTAAGTTGAATACCAAAATAAAAAAAATACCCTCGTCTTTTATCACCTATTTGAGTGGATAGGAAAAAGAAATTTCAAATTACTCACACAATTTACGATGAGGATCCAATCAAAGAAACATCCTTATAGTCAAACGCCGACCACCACACAGCGGTCATTATCTTCAACCACTTTAGTGTCTTTGGAATTACGAAATTGATTTTTCATTTATTGTGTTTCAAAAATTTGTATGTTAAATTATTATTTATAATGTTTATTCTTCATATTTAGGTAGATTATTGAGTGTGGTAGAGATTTATGTGTATATATTACAATTTGACACCTTAATCTCGTCGAAAATGGCGAGTCTGACGATTTCTCGCCATTTTCAACGAAAAAACAGACTTAGCAGTCGGCTTGAAATCGCCATTTTCAACGAAAAAACAGACTTAGCAGTCGGCTTGGGCCCCCAAACCGATTGCTAACAGTCGGTTTTAGCCCGACTTTTTTCTTTTTAATTTAAAATTATTTTTAATTCTTTTCTTTTAATGATAATTAATTTTAATTTTAATTAAATAATATTTATATTCCTTATTAATTCAAATTTTCAATAACTAAATAATATTTATATTCTTTATTTAATTTTCATAATCTCCTTCTATTTAATTTGTTTTGTTTTTAATATAATTGTTTTGGAAATAGTTTTAAAATTTCTTAATTGTTTATTTTTTTGATTTAAAATTATTTTTAATTCTTTTTTGTTTATAAAAAAAATATTTTTTTCATTTTTAATTAAATAATATTTATATTCTTTATTTAAGTTTCATAATCTCCTTCTATTTAATTTGTTTTGGAAATAGTTTTAAAATTTCTTAATTATTTTTTTTTGATTTAAAATTATTATTAATTCTTTTTTGTTTATGAGAATTTTTTTTAATTTTTAATTAAATAATATTTATGTTCTTTATTTAATTTTCATAATCTCCTTCTATTTAATTTGTTTTGTTTTTATTATAATTGTTTTGGAAATAGTTTTAAAATTTCTTAATTATTTATTTTTTGATTTAAAATTATTATTATTTATTTTTTGTTTATGAAAAAAAAATATTTTTTAATTTTTAATTAGACAATATTTATATTCTTTGTTTAATTGTCATAATTTCTTTTTATTATAATTTTTTTGGAAATAGTTTTAAAATTTCTTAATTGTTTTCTTCATATTATAAGTTTTTTTTAAAAAAATTTAAAATTCTTTTTAGTTCTTAATTTTCTATTTTTTATTACTTTCTTTAATTTTTTATTTTTGTCTGTAATTCGGTTCGCTTAATTTTTTTATATTATGCTTATTCCATTATATTTTGTTGAAAGTTCTAATATTTAAATTTTTGTAGGATGGAGTACCATCTAGATGTGTAATTGAGACACATGATGGGAAACTGTGCATGAAATAGTAGCTTTAATAGTTTCACTATCGTGTTGGAATTGCTGGATAGTTACGCAGATATCCTATGTTGGTCCTTCTTCTGGCCCCTGTATCAGTTAAGAGAGGTGCAATACTCTGGACAGATTATTGATGCATTACTATGTCGGTTGCTTTGGCCAATCGATAGCAATGTCCTCCACTTGGAACTCGGGGACAAGGTCGTTACTTTCTCCATATTTGAGTTTGTCCTCATGACTAGACTAAAGATAACGGGAAACGAGGCAGTTACTAATGGCAATCAAAAGAAGCAATATGCTGCATGAGACTTATTTTCAGGGACATGAGACGATACTTCTATCGCAGTTGATCGACGTAATCATGGAGTGTAACCAAATGTTGGACAAATTGAAGATATGACTGGTCTACATCCTTGAAAGCTGGTATGGTGTCATTACAAGAGGACTACAATAGACTTTTTCCATTTTGAAGTTGTTGACGATATCGATGCTTTCAACAACTATCTATGGGGTTGGAGATGTTTTGAGGACGCCATACACGTCTTCATCAGATCACACTTGAAGCCCAAGGGGTCCATATGTACGTACGATACTTATGGATTGCCCGATTATGAAGGTAAATGTTTAACATAATTTAAGTTAAAATATTTTTATAATGAATTTATATATAATAATTGTATGTATTGTAGATTTGGGCATATGAGACTATCCCCCTCTTGGGTACTCGGTTTGTTAGGTGAGGGGAGAACGCTTTTTCCAATGCATAATTGATGAGCATCCCAAGCAGATGGATGTCCATCTGACAATTTATCGGCCCTCCTTTACGACCCCCTAGGTGAGTATTACACATTTACGATTTATATTGTATGTCTTTTCAAAATTTTATCACATGATCATTAATTAGTTGAACTGTCAATATGTCAACTTGAAGTTCTAACTGAATTAACGTCGTCGATGGAGGAGGAAGGTCAAGGTTTGTGCGTGAATTAGCCGTTCTGCATACTCAACAAGACCAAATGTCTGATTACAACTTGGACCGAGATTAAGTATGTGAATTCAACATAATTTATTGATTACCGTTTTGTATAGTTAGTCTATTTTAACTATGTTAATAATTTTTAATATTATTATTTGTATAGAAGCGTGGTCCAATTGATCGACGATCACCTCCATTGATGGGATCATATCTGTCGAGGGGATCATCTCAGCCCGATGAGATCTCATTTTCCTCCATCCGGACACCTAACCGTGGATCTCCTACATACATTTAGAGTCATTATTTTGATGATCTGTATGTTTGTTTGACTAGATTTATGGTAAATAAGTTGGGCTCGTTACGACGAAGGATGAGAGAGGAGGTGGGATCGCTACGAGAGGAGGTAGAGGCACTGTGACGAGAGTTGAGCGACGATGTATCAATTTATACCATGATGTTGTAGTGTTACAGGGCCATATATAAGAACTTCGAGGTCACAGCGATACGAGGCGATATAACAAGTAGACGATGGGGTGACGGAGATTGGGGAAGGAGGAGAGGACGAAGGGGGTGGCAATCCACAAAAAGGATGGGGTGGCCTCGATGACGAAGGAGGTGGCAGTGCCTAAGGCGGAGGGGGTGGCCTCGATGATGGAAGAGGTGACGGTGCCCGAGGAGGAGGGCATGGCCTTGATGTCGGAGGAGATGGCGAGCCCAAGGGCAAATGGGGTGTGGATGAGAAGAGGACGCCAATCGTGACAGAGAGTAAGAAGCGTACTGTTGACATCGGTGGTCGGCAAGAGGTCGAGATTATTGTCACAGTATGTCGTTTCTTTTTTTATGGCTAAGGCAAAAAGGAGAACATTCGTCAACAGGACGTGCTCAAATCTCTTCCGGGAGGTGGACTATGCCAGTGGAAAACGTTCGAGTCAGAGTGGAGAAGAATTATGACTGGTAAGTATTTTATGATTTTAGTGAAATACGCTACGTTAACTCATCTATGCTTCTTTTAAAAGTTTTTTTTGTTTCTTTTTTCAGAGATAGCCACAAGATAGCTCAAAGGATGATCCCGGATGCTTATACTTGGTTTCATGATATCACAATTTTGGGAGCTTGACTTGTCGATAATGTAAGTGTAATATCGTAATTTTTATTTATTATGTATATCTAATTTTTTGTTTAATAAATGAAATAACTCCCTCTATTTTTTGGGAGAGTTGTACGTATATGTACATTTCAATGATCGTAAATCATTACTACCTTGTTGTAGAGATCGTCTTTCCTAGTTCCACTACATATATCTACGAATCCGATCATTCCTGTCTGACACGGGGTCAACTCGAACTTCACTTGGAGCCGGTAGCTGTGATCGTTCCTTTGATGGCTAGAAGAGTTGAGATGATTGTGCATGATAGACTAGCCATCGTACGATACGCAACGACGGCGAGACAGTCGAAATAGTAAGTATTTATAAATTTTTTAAAATTTGAAAAATTAATTTTTAGCTATACGGTACCGAAAACACGTTATTATTTATTTGCAGCAACGATTGTGACATGTTCGCAATAAAGTATATCGAATTTTTAAGTATAACACATAAGTTAATAGAATCGACCAAATCCTGAATACAAAATTAAAGGAATAAGTTAGCGTGCGATTTGTATGAATTCAATTGTAATACGTAAATATTGTATATTTAATTGTGAAATAATTGTAAATATTGTAAAAAAATGCAGATATTGTATATAATTTTATTTAGTTGTGAAATAATTGTAAATATTGTAAAGGAATGTAAATATTGTTCAATTATTAACGATACTATTACACATCCGTCTAATTGTCATTTAGGAGAAACTGACTTGTACGAAATTGGCGAGTATGTCATGTTGCTTTGTACCTGCTGCACTTACGCAGTCAAGTGAACTCTCCAGTACATTGTATTCTAAATGTACGTGAACGTTCAGGACCACGTGGTTCAACTTCTGGTTGCAACAAACTATTAAGTGAAATATATGGTCAAGAGCTTCCTACTCGGCTTCATTTTTTAGAGGAAATGTAGTCTCGAAATATGTTGTTCTCCAATAATCAATAGTGTAGTAAAGAAACATAAGGTTCTCGCTGCAATACCTCTATACATAGCCACCACGACTGCATACTCACATGGAGAACTCTCCAACTGAAATCAACTACCAGTGCAGACGCTATCAGTCAAGTCCACCATGTATGTCATATTACGTGTATATTTCACGGAGAAGTGCAACTCATTCAATTGTTCCACAATCAACTTTCTCGCAACCTCTACAGCCTTGGATAATTTATCTTTTGAGCTAGTGCTAGCACACTTGTACAACTTTGTGATTCCGGACGTCGGTCGTGAAACCATAGCTATAGCTTATTATGAATATGTTCTCAATTATTGCAAGGTTTGGTAACTCTCGATTCTTCTTGAGTAATGCATTGAGAGACTCCACATTGTTTGATGTCATCATGTTGCATTGATATCATGGAAAATGTGATCGCGCCCAATATTCAATTCCCATTTTGTTAGATACTCTCATTTCGGGAATGATTTACATCATATTTCCACCATAAATTTATTACACTCTTCAACACTATAAGCTTTAGTTGCTTTCCTGAACAATGAAATGATATCTTTGCCCCGATACTTAGTTTTCAGGTTGTCTTGTGTACGGTACATGTAATACCTATGATATACCTCGGGAAAAACTTCAGCGATACCATTTATTATAGATGGTCTCTGATCAATTACAAAGGCAAGGTCCTCGACTTCCCCGATTATTTCCCACAACTTTGTGAAGAGCCAATGTATCGACAGATCATTCTCACTATTGACTATATCGAATACAAGAGGGTAAATTTGAATATTGACATCTTGACACGTAGCAATGATGTGAACTCATATAGCAATGGTAGTTACGAAACCCACATAATATTGATTCAACTCAAGAAAGCAAAGAAATCAACGTTTGAAAGCTCGACCCAATAAATTATTGAATCAAAGAACCAATACAATCGTCGACAATATGTTGACCCTATGATTACAAAACTTATGAACCCTACTTAATTTGATGAATGCCACAAGAACTTAATTCTTGATAAGTTTAGAATTAGTTTGATGAAGAAAAAGAAGAAAGCAATATATCTTTCAATTAATCTCTCAATAAATTGTATTTTTTTTCAATTAATAGAATAAGTCCTATTGATAGGGAACCCATAAAACCTAACTAGAAAACAAAATTAAGTCTCAAAAGATATAAAAAAAAACATACAATACAAGAGTTTTAACTAAAATAAAAGATTACGCGAAATTTAAAAAATTCACGACCCAGTTTGAGCTGTGCGGCCGCAAGGCTAATGGCATGCGGTCTCATAGTTGTATCTTGAACTTTCAAATTCGTTTCGGTAAGGGGCTATGACCAATATAACTATGCGATCGCATAGTTATCCTGAACAGCTTCCTCGCCTGTTGCTTGAAGATTTCTTCTTCTAAGCCCAACATGAAACTAGTTCTTTAAGACAGATTGGAATATCCCTTTCTCTTTTGCCTACCTTTAGCCGACCACTAAAGAGCCCTATCAAGCTATTTGTTGTAATCAATGTTTTGTTCACTATTACCTGAACAAGCAATCACATAGCTTCTTTGACCCACTTCGCTCGCTATCTAGTCATATGTCCTTCCTCAACGATTAATGGATCCCGAACTTGCCCTCATATCATATATCACATTATCTCCTCCATCTTCGAAAGGATTCGATCTCAAATTAGTGTCTGCATCAAAGAGAGAAAGAATGGAAACATTAAAAATACAAATGATCATAAACTTACCTTGATGATCCAAATTGTAACTATTGGTTTCAATCTTTTCAATGACGTGGAATGGTCCATCTCCTTTAGGTTGTAATCTTGATCTCCTTTGCATTCGAACAAGTCATTTTTACCTAAGCATCTAAACCCAATCACCTGGTTCGAGTACTTTATGCCTCTTCCTTTTGCTAACTTTAGATGCTTATAATTCAATCATCTGCTTTCCATCTAAGCTACCACTTACAATAATAGTTAAAGGAATTAAACCAAACAAAGTTAACGGATTTAAACCATAAACCATATCAAAACATGTAAAAGAAGTAGTAGAAGATACTAAATTGGTTCCCAACATACTCCATAAAGTCGAACCAAAATAGTTAAGGATTTCAAAATTTAAATATAGATTCTCATGCCTCGAATAACCAACAATAAACCCCAAATG
>CAIGRR010315332.1:0-20666 GCA_903798365.1 Fraxinus sp. 1973-6204 | reverse complement strand
TAGATATTGATGGAGTTATCGTAAATATATGAATATTGGCCTCGTTGGATAAATCGTAATAAGATACATAAATTAGACTCGATAAAAAGTCGATTCGGATAAGTTAGCTACAAGTTATTTTAGTTTGAAAGAATTGTCAAAAGCTAATTTATTTTTATTATTATTTAATTATAGTTTTGAAAGTAAAGGGTGGTGAAATTTTTTTTTTTTCGTTAAAACAGGAAATTCCGTTAGTTTTTCCGTTAAATCAAGAAATTCCGTTAGTTTTTCCGTTAAACCAAGAAATTCCGTTAGATAGACACTTTTTATATATAGAAAAATGTAGTAAGTAGTCATAAATGTTAGTATATTTGGTTATATTTAAAAATAAAATAAAATTATATTTGTTAATACAATGTTATTGGATGACATTGCTTTATTCCAAACACACTTGTGTTGCAAAAAAATTTCTTAGTAGCTGAATCAACTGAGGTCACAATTTTGTATTATATAGTTTATGGACAAGGCACAAATTAAAGTATAATTAGCAAATGATGGTATTAAGCTCATGTTCGGTTGAGATAAATAATTAAATTTTTTAGCCCTTGCTTGACATACATTATTTCAAAACTCATTTTCAATTATACATTTTTCAGTAAAAATAATATTTTTCATCACATCAATCGCTTTTCCTTACTCTCTAATCACATATTTTTCATCATATCACTATTTAAAATACACTGTTTCCTCAATAATATCCATCAAACATACCGTACAAATATTCCCTAAAGCACGCGTCCAGCACACCATGTGGCGTGTCTAATGTTCTTATTTTTATTATTCTAACATGTGGAAAACTTGTCCTCGACGAGAAAAGCTTCGTATTGTGAATTTTGGAATTTAACTTCCGGGAACTTTTTCATTTTTAATTATATATGTAATATCATTAGAAGAATTTAAATCCGCATGTCCTCGATATGTCCGTGTCTTAATTTTATTTTTTTGAAAAATCTCGTGTAAGTTTGTCTTCTTCATAATCTAAGCCTTGTTGTAAGTTGTTGATCTGCTTCGTTTTCCTTGTTCTTCAGCTAGCTGCAGAATATTCAGGATGTCCATGACCATCCGGAAAGAAAGGTTGGGACTTGGGATTGTTTCCACGTGGCAAGATGGATATTATTGAGGAAATAGTGTATTTTAAATAAAATTTTTGCAATCAAATATGTAAAAAGTAGGAAAATGGAACATGAAAAATTTGTAGTTTCAAACAGGGCCCAAGTAATTCATATCATTTGAAGGACTTGCTACTAGTTGTTAAAGCTTGACAAATAAAAGATTATTTAGCCATTGTTTGGTACACATTATTTTTTTCATTATCATTCTTCTACTAATTTTCAATCACACATTATTCAATAAAATAATATTTTTATCACATCAATAACTTTTTCTTCTTTTTTAACCACACATTATCCATCAATCTACTATTCTAGAATACATTCTTTCAAAATAATGTGGCTTAAATACACCCTTAATTCAAAATTTACTTATTTACTTTTAAGTAAACTTTTCAACCTTACCAAACATGCTTGTGTTCCCAACTTGAATTCTACTGCTCTTTCATAGCACTTGATGACATGTTACCGGGAAAACAGATTCAAGATTAGAAAAGATTAGCAGAAATTAGCAATAGATTCTTGGATTAAGAAGAAAACACACTTATCATCTCCCTGTTCCCATCTGTATTTACAATTTTTCATCGTCTGCTAATAAAGCATATGAAGTGCTAAACGTGTAACTTAAACGTGTATAAACTGAATCAACGGGGCTTTCCCGTGACCTTCTTGTAAGTGTAGAAGAAACGTTAGTTGTCCATATGCTTCTAGTTGATTAAGCTGAGGATGGCCAACAACCAATAGAAGTAATCGAGATGGCCCCGGTTCAAGTTTTCCGGAATCCAACCTAGTTTCCCGTGTCTTGTGGTAATGTCGGTCACAATCGTCACTAAAAGAGTACTCAGGTAGTTGCCTAATGAAACCGTCGTGAGAGAGAGCGCCGAGCACAAGCTTCTCATAGCATCAGGCGCCTGGTCGTAGAAGAACTCCAGTTGTCCAACGAATGTGAAAACTTCTGCACATCCAATCAAAAAGTACTGAGGCACTTGCCAGAAGATTGACATGGGGATCGTTTTACGCTCATAGTAATTATTTCTTCTCACATTGTCGAGCCGAATAACCTCTAGTGAACCAGCAACGACCATGGAGAAAATCGAGATGACAAGTCCAATGCCCATTCTTTGGAGCTGCGTAAATCCCCGTTCATGGCGAGTGAACTTTCTTGCAACCGGGATGATTATTTGGTCGTAAATGGGCACCCAGAAAATGACACTGACTGTATCAAAGAGGGATAGGGATGCTGATGGGATTTCAAAATGAGGGCCAATATGTTGGTCCATGGTGTTGCCTTGTAGAACAAACATTGTGCTCATCTGACTGTATACCGTTGCGAAAACTATTCCAGACGCCCACACGGGGAGAATCTTGACTATCGACTTGAGTTCTTCAACTTGAGTAACGGTGCAAAGTCTCCAGGGATCCACCTTACCTTTGACACTGTCCGTTTCAGTCTCCACCGCAGCCTTATCAAAGAACCTATAATTCAATATGTTCAATGCAATTCGGTGCAGTGTCACAAACTTTGCAAAGTAATCGAAATTCTGGATTCAATATAATTACCTGAACTTCTCCGTGTGCTCAAGTTTGCGGCTTCCTTGAATGTTGGATTCCATATCGGGAGTTTCATATAGGAGAGACTTGTCAGCTGGAACTTTTACGCTATATTTTCTCATGGATGCAACCAACACCTGAAAGATTCGTGTGAGGGGGCTCCCTCCGGGCTTTTGGAAACGATACAGATGACTCCCCGAGAAGAAAAACACAACTGCAATGACCATAGCAACTGCTGGAATCCCAAACCCCCAACTCCATCCCACATTCATTTGTATCCATACCAAAACTGATGAAGCAATGAGAGCACCAATATTAATTGAAAGATAAAACCAATTGAAGAAGGAGCTCTTCTTTTCCCTCTCGATTTTATCAGTTTCATCAAACTGATCTGCGCCAAAGGAGGAGACACAGGGTTTGATTCCACCAGTACCGAGTGCAATCAAGTATAGTGCTGCAAAAAAGACAGCAGTTTGCGATCCTGTTGGATTACAGTCGTCCTTAACACATTCAGGCTTCAGCCCATGAACCGAAGCAGACAACGTTAAGAGTATCATTCCCTGAAATAACAAAATATTTTCATGAACAAGGATCCCCAAGAATAAGATTTGAACTTCTTTCATCTCTAATATTGTCTTGTAGTGTCCAATTCTCCCCCGACAAACATGCCGCAGGTGTGTTTATCCTTCAGTAAAACAATAACAGAGGATCCCCAAGAACTAGAACAAAATATTCATAGTGAGATCAAATTAGGATTTTGAAGACACAGGAGAAAAATACTCACTATGACATAAATGAATACGAAACTGGCAATGGTCCAGTATCTTCCGAGGTAGGAATCAGCCAGGAAAGCTCCAATCAACGGTGTGATATAGCAAGTTCCCGACCAATTCGTAACATTGTTTGATGCAGTCACATTCGATTGGCCAAGGCGTAACGTAAGATAATTCACCAGATTAGTACTCATGCCATAGTATGCCAACCTCTCAGAGCATTCATTTCCTAGTGGAAAAATGTTAATAGCAATAAAATTACTCAAAAGTTATTATATTTACTGCATGCATAGAACAAATAGACACCTTACCAAGGATAAAACGGCAGGCCTTCCAATTTCCGGTTTTCGTCTTATCAGCAGGATTTTTATGGATATCCACTGTTCCATCATTCGTATAGATGTTCTCATCTCCCATGGCAGCAATCTATCGAGCTNCTAGTCGAAAAATATTAATATCAATAAAATTACTCAAAAAGTTATTATATTTACTGCATGCATAGAACAAATAGACACCTTACCAAGGATAAAACGGCAGGCCTTCCAATTTCCGGTTTTCGTCTTATCAGCAGGATTTTTATGGATATCCACTGTTCCATCATTCGTATAGATGTTCTCATCTCCCATGGCAGCAATCTATCGAGCTTCCGGATCAATAATGTCCCTCGACGCTCTTCCGTGACGGTTTACCTGCACAAAAAATTATCAGAAACATGAACTCATAGAAACCTACTTTGTTAGCAGATTGCTCTAATATGGAAAACTCCACTGCAATTTGTATTGACGAAAACAATAAAATATAGATAAATTAGACAACTTAGTCGTCCCATAGCTTCAATTATTAATTGCCTAATTGATGTTTGACCTAAAAATTACTCTCTTCTTCTCCATCCCTTTTTGGATCCATTATCCCCCAAAAGCTTAGAGGGCCCTACTCAAAAGTATACAAAAAAGAAGCTCATTCTGGATAATTTATATAGGTACACTTGGAATAATTGTAAAACTTTTATGTGTGTGTACACAAACAAAACTGGCATAAAATATCAAGAAAATAAAGACACAGAAGAATGTATTCATTAAACGACAATCAATAAACGTCAAGATTAATTCAAGAAAATCAACCATTTTTTTTAATCAGATAACGTAATCAATTTCTTGATTATGATCATTATTCATATTTATAATACAAGTATGCTACAAAATAATTTGAACTTGATGGAGATCACCATGAATACATTACCAAATCTTCGAAATTTTTTTGAGGAAAGTACGTACGAGTTTTGAAATTCTCAGAACCATAAGACTTCATAGCAAGAAAACAGATACAGACTATCATTATAAATGAATCAAAAAGCCGATTATACCTTTTGACAAAAAGGATTAGATCAAATCTTGAAGAAAAGAACTTTGTTTTGATTCCCTGGTATTCTGTTGTGGGATCTCTTCGGAAGAAAAAGAGAGTGCGATCCTTGGTCACCGCACTCACCGGGTTCCTGCTCTCGTTCAAACTCTCTTAAAAGAGTAAACACAAGGCGAAGATTTGTTTGAAATGTATATGTATATTTTCACACATGGACATACTATGATAATTATGGAATAGAGCGTGGAGTATGCAAAGAAAAGTAAAATTGAAATTAATGACGTACGTGGATAATAAGTCAACATTAGCTCTGAATGCGTCGTTAAGTCATCGTTTGGTTTGGATAAAATGTGTGATTGAAAATAAGTATATAGTATATTAACTTTACCTCAAACTAAACTTCATTGTAAAAAGCCGTCGCTCCTATAAAAAGTTACTCTTATCCGTACAGAAATTCACATTGACGTGGCAATGAAACGTCTACGTGACATTTATTTTTAAACCATAGTATTAAACCCAAATGATACGTGGACTTTATCGTGTGTTTCCAGATCGTACATGAATTTAGTTCCAAATTTTTTTTGCAGATTATTTTTGTGAGTTTTTGATAATTTGATCTTCATTATGTCTAGAACAGCATATTTTCTCGTGGACTATGTTAGAAAACCATAAAGTTTTACCTAATCTTTTACCTAAGGGCCACATGGCAGCCCCCTATTGGGGGCACACCATAATGTTTTACCTAATCGGCACCCCCCAATGGGGGCCGCCATGTGGCCCTTAGGTAAAAGATTAGGTAAAACTTTATGGCATAGTCCTTTCAATTTTTGTAACATCAATGTAGAAGTGTGTATACATAGGAATTTAAAAATTATCTTCTACATTTTTGCATTTTCATGAAGCACGCTGTTCATTAATTTTTCTTTTTCTAGAAGTGGAGAAAATTAGCTATTTTTTCAGACTGAGTTAATTATAAATTATCTTCGTTCATTAAGGACAAACAAGTTTGATGTTTGGAATTTAACATAAAAAATCGAAAATGACTAAAGTCCAGAATATATATAATTGTTTACATCATTCAATCAAGAAAAAAGAAAAGCAAAGTAAGAAAGAAAGAAAGAAACTACTGTGTCTGATTTCTATTTCTATCCGGGCGCCTATATTTCTTTAGCCAAACTGGTTTGTTATTAATGGAAATGTGCACAACTTCCTGGTCCCCCATTATTGAAGCAGGCAAACTCATTGTCGTGAACAAAAAATTTGCAAATTCATTGTTCACGTGTACGTAAACGTTCTGGAGGCAGCTCCCATACAACCTAGTCACAAAGGAAAATACATAAATAGGGGTATATCATGTAACAACAATAATTTGTTTAGATGTCATTAATGATTTATAAGGTATTTAAAAAAACCGTTTGCTTCGACGTACACACTAAAATAGTCGTAAATTTCTTCTCTAGTAACTGGGTGACCATGGGAAAAAGTTGCAAACAGCTTTCTTTCATCTGGGGATGGATATCTAAATGGCCTGGCATCAATTTTCAGTTGGCTGGACATAGACGATTCTCCCACAACATTCGTTTCTTCATCCATGGAACTTGGAATGGTTGATTTCTTGTGACTTCTTAATAGGCAAAACTTGGCATCTATTTATAGCTGGCAAGGTGTTAGAATAATCTTTTTAGGATATACAGAATTTGAGCAGAAATTCGAACTTCAGATTCTGTAGTACTTTGCATTTCTTGACAACTACATAGAGTCACAAGTTCTTTTAGTGTACTCCACAAAATGTTTAGATTTGCATTAATATTTGTTGACTGCAGAAATGGAAAAAAATTGAAAACCTGGGTGCAATATAAGGAGAAGAAATAAAAGAAACAGTTGGGATCATAAATAGAAATGAACTTTACTTTATTGCTTCTATCTAGTTAAGTTGCACAACTCCTTAATGATACGGAACGTATAAATGTTTTAATCATTTTTGCTGTAACGATCAAACAAATTTCCCGACACAAGCTTAGAGGGAGCAAGACTTGAAATATTAATCGATCCCTAATATTACGGGTCTACTTCTAAGACAACACGAGGTGGAAATATTGAAAAAAACATCTATATACTTGGGAGCTGTGATGCTCAGACCTTTCTTTTTTGGTCGGCATACCCATGTTGACGAGTGACGATACGGGTACGGGTACGAAATACTGGTCGGACGCGGCAAATTTCAACCGGACATGGCCAGGGGCGGAACCTGTTGAACTGCCGTCAGAATCGTCATTTATTGCAGAGACTCCAGTCGCGTAGGGAAGAAGACGAGAAGGAGAAGGAGGAGCGGGAGGAGGGGTGTTGGACTTGAGCCTTTTTTGTTTTAAGTTTTAAGTTTTGGACCTTTTGGGCTTTTAAACATTACTTTTTTTTTTTTTTTAATCTCTTTCTTCGAATTTTACAACCTTATTAGTTGTGCAAATTACCTTATGTTTATTATTTCTGAAATATGTTTTTAGTTCTTTTGATCTAGATAAGATCATTTTAGTTTTAAAAAAAATATCATAATTAATGTTGTTGCAAAATTTTTAAAAAAATTAAAATATGATTTTTCATTGGCGAAAATAATTGACAGATAAGTATAAAATCAACCTAAATAAATTTTTTAGAGCAATTTAATAGCATTTAATGAAATTAATATTTTTTTCAACACTTGACAAAATAGAAGTAATCAAATAATATTTTTGATTAATTTTAGTTTCTTCATTTTTCAAAATGTTTATACGAAAAGCTAAAAAAATAACGTTTTAATAAATTCTAAAACAGACTATTTTTGTTCTGAATTAAAATTTAGAAAAGAAAAACAAATAAGATAGCAAATATAATCGTATAGCACAAAGAATGGCACTATATCACGATTAAACTCAAGTAGTCTCCAAACGAAATCTACTGGAGCTCCATTAATTTGTCATGTGTCTACATTCTACAATAATAGTTGATCTTATACGATTTTGAGATTCGATTACACTATACCACGTTATGTGCATGTCACATTATTAAGGAAATGAGAAAATTGTCAAGGTGTGGATCTTTACTACTATATTATAATTAACGTAGTATGTATTTAGTGATTTATCATTGAAATCTTCTCTCTCGTAAATATCACTCGTTTTCTCTTAGCAAATGAAGACCAAAAAATAGAAATAGGTTCTTGTACCTTAATTAATATAAATTATCCCCAAATAGATGCTCTACAATTAAAAATTGAAATCTTCCTAATTCTACCATCCTCTTTACAAAATAAAAATCATTTTCTTCATCCACCCAAATCAAAGAAAACCGTTCAATATGACTACAAATTTAGAAAAGCTAAAAAAAGACGTTTCAATAAATTCTAAAACAGATTATTTTTGTTCTAAATTAAAATATAGAAAAGAAAAACAAATAAGATAACAAATATAATCGTATAGTACAAAAATGGTACTATATCACGATTAAACTCAAGTAGTCTCCAAACAAAAACACTGGTCAATGATTGATTCATCATCTACTTGAGCTCCATTAATTTGTCATGCATCTACAATAATAGTTGATCTTATACGATTTTGAGATTCGATTACACTTTATCACGTTATGTGCATGTCACATTATTAAAGAAATGAGAAATTTGTCTTAAGGTGTGAATTTTTACTACTATATTATAATTAACGTAATATGTATTTCGTTCATCTTACTTGTGTAAGAAAAATGGATATTTCCCATTTTAGTGATTTTGATATTCGGTTACATTATATCACGTTACCTGCATGTCAATGAGAAAATTGTCTTAAGACGTGAATTTTTACTACTATATTATAATTAACGTAATATATATTTCGTTCATCTTGTGTAAGAAAAACGTATAATTCCAATTTTAGTGATTTATCATTGAAATCTTTTCTCCCGTAAATAGCACCCGCTTTCTCATAGCAAATGGAGGCCAAAAAATTAGAAATTGAAATCTTCCTAATTCTACTATCCTCTTCACAAAATAAAAATCAATTTCTTCATCGATCCAAATCAAATAAAACCATTCAATATAACTACAAAGTGATGCATAAAAAATTGATTTTAAAAAAGGCAATTTAACCATCATCTAATTGGACCAAATATGGCCACTACATTCCATTTAATTAATTTTAATTGAAGAATAAACAAACGGATATTTCATTGGACCCACCATTTCATTGGGAAGAAACAATATAAGTTGGCAAGTCCATTTGAAAGCCAGCCATACGTTCCAGTTCCTTCTAATTTCTAAAAGCCAGCGTTCCATTTCCTTCTTCAAGCAGAACGATTTCATTTCGCCAGAACCATTCCATTTCCTTCTCCAAGCAAGCAATCAACGGAGGAGAATCTATAAATTAAGTTAAGAATATCAAACCACAAAATAGATCTTCCCTTTTCATTGCTTGAATTTTTCAGTCTGTAGAATTCCAGAACGTTTTTCATTGCTTGAGTTTTTCAGTTTGTAGAATTCCAGAACCGTTCCATTTTCATTTCCTTCATTGTTTTCTTCCATTAACCCATAGCATTCCAGTCATGAATCCATCCAGCTCTTCAGAATAGAATCTGCAAACACAACAAACACAATTGTAAGACCATCTGTACGTGGACAAAATTTTAATGATAAGTTTCTATGGAATCATGTCAAGGTTATGGGTACAGCAGCAGGTGGAGGAGGAAATCGCACTTGGAGTTCAACTACTGCAGTAAGAAAGTGACCGGATCCTATACAAAAGAGAAGGCTCATTTGCTAAAACTTTCCAATCACGGGGTTCAACTTTGCTAGGCTGTAACTGATGATATATTACGAGAGATCACGAAGGAACACGAGCAAGCTGAATGGAAAAAATCACAGCATGAGTACAGCGAAAGGAAAAAGGCAGAATATATTTCGCTACCCGACGGTTCGGATTTGTTATAGAAGAAACAAAAAAAGGGAGGAGACGGACCTTTAGAAAAATCATTTGACATGGCACAAAGGGATATAGCTGATAAAGAGGCCGCCCGTATGTTTTATGCAAGTGCTTTACCATTCAACTTTGCAAAATCTCCATACTTCAGACAATACTCAAGAAAATTAGCTAATAACAACTTGGCAGGTTACACTCATCCTTCATATAACAGGTTGCGTATTACATTGCTTGCCCAAGAAAAGGAACATATTAATAGAAAACTTCAACTCATAAGAGACTCGTGGAAGAAAATAAGGGTATCAATCGTTTCTGATGGATGGTCAGATATGCAGAAGAGACCTCTTATAAATATTATGGTTGCTTTTGCTGGAGGAGCAATGTTTATTCAATCAATTGATGCAACTGGAAATGTAAAAGATGGTGATTATGTTGCGACATTGTTTCTAAATGTAATCAAGTAAATTGGAGAAGAAAATGTTGTTCAAATCATCACAGACAATGCAAGCAATTGCAAAGCTGCTGGGTTAAGCATCGAATTGAGGTATCCTCATATCTTTCGGACTCCTTGTGTACATAGTTTGAATTTGGCTTTAAAAAGTATTTGTTATCCTCCTGAAAAATCACCTCAATATGCAAGTTGTAAGTGGATTGCTGATTGGGTGAATGGTGTACAAATTATTCGTAATTTTATTGTCAATCATGGTATGGCACTAGCAATATACAATAAATACTCTAAGTTGAGTTTGTTGATGGTGGCTGATACGAGATTTGCATCGAGTTTTGTAATGACTAACCGGCACTAGAAAAAATGGTGATGGATTCAGATTGGAAAGTTTATAGGGATGCAAACATTGATAGTAACGCACAAGAAGTGAAAAATGCATCGTGACTGATACTTGGTAGGATGATTTGGATTATTTTCTGTCTTTTACAGAGCCTATACTTAATATGTACGAGTTTTTGATACATATTCTCCTGTTTTGCATTCAATATATGATATGTGGGACACGATGATTGAAAATGTGAAAAAAAAATCATATTTCAGCGTGAAAGGAAAGATATGGTTGGTGGTAATTCAACCTTTTTTTTTGATATTATTCACCAAAATTTGGAGAGTAGATGGCAAGAGCAACACTCCCTTACATTGTATAGCACATTCTTTAGTTCCTAAATATTATTGTGAAGCTTGGTTGAAAGATGGAGCTAATAGAATGCCAAGAATTGCACCACATGAGGATCAAGAAGTTTCCATGAATATAAGCAAATGCTTCAAGAGGTTATTTCCAAATTCAAATGATTTGAAGAAAGTATATGTTGAATATGGAACGTTTTGTAGTGGATCAAATTATTTCAATCAACTGCATGTAATTGATGCAAGAATGTTTGAAGAACCAATTTCTTGGTGGGCATTATGCCTCTATACCTTTGTTGCAATCTTTGGCCTTCAAATTGCTTCACAACCGGCATCTTCATCTTGTTGCAAAAGAAATTGGAGTACCTATTCATTCATTCGAAGCATCAAGAGAAATAAATTGGCAACAAGTAGGGCTGAAAACCTTGTCTTTGTCCATTGTAATCTCCGTCTGATGTCACGAAATGAAGAGGCATACAAAGAAGGACCGACAAAATATTGGGATCTATGTATGTTTTCTATAAGCTTAACGTCTTCATACTTCATTAAAGAAATGTTTCGGATTAACTGTTTGGATTAATTGTTTATGCATTTCTCATTTTGTAGGAGGAGATAGCATTAATTTGGATGAACAAACAACCATTGAACTAGCAGAACTTTTCCTTGATGAGCTTCAACTAGAGACATTTATTCTTGATGATAATGAGTAGAGTTGGAGGGGAATTGGTTGATTACATTGATTTTTAGGATCAATTGCTACTATTGGAATTAATTATGTTATTTTTAACTTTTATTTTAATTTTGTGCTTTGTCGTGTCAATTTATTTATTTTTTGGATGCTTTAGACTTTTATTATAATTTCTAGTTGATTTTTAAGTGACATGTTTATCTTTTAACAATTACAACTTCATTATTATTCAAATTTTCTTTTTACATATGAAGTTTTTGGAAAAAGAAAATAATAATAATTGAAATTTCAAAGACGTACCCACGTATCCGTGTTCAAAATTTGGACTCTTTTTAGCCATATACCCATATCCTCTATTTTAGAAAATAAAAAATCCGACACTTAAATACGTACCCGTACACGATACCCGTACCCGAGTCCGAGAAATATAGATTTTATGAAATCCTCTTCAAATTTATGAGGTAAGTGTAGTCATATGTTGTAGTCAAATCGTTTTTCATATTTTAAAATACGGAATTTGATTTATGAATGTTATATGGGTCCTATATGTTTTAAGTTCAAATGACTGGACTTTAGTAGCGCTACGCATGGGAATTCTAGCTACGAAGTTCGGATATTAATTCCCATGTCTCCTTATGACCACCTAAGTTTGGTCTTTAATTCCCGTGTCTCCTTGTGTACGTTAAAAATTTCTAAATTTTAAATATGAATTACGATTTATGTGTATACTTATTGGGATTTTATCTCATTATTTACGATTTCACCCCTTTTAAATAATTGAGGTTCGTGACATTGGAGTTTGGAACTAGCCACTGGTGGTATAATAAAGAGGATATAATTTATGAATTTTTTTAAAAATTAAATTCTATGATTAAGAAAGTGTTTTATTTTTTTTGGGGATGATTATCTTTTATGAAATTTCTGTTTTTACGATATAAATTTAACGACTCAAAGGGTAAGTTAGGGTCGTTACATGATGACGTGTTCATCACTTTTTCTTGGATGATTGCTATTTGAACTATGCTTGAACTATTTTTTAATTTTTATATGTATTGCTTGAGACTAGCAATGTCTTGGTTGGGGAGTTGATTAGTGTCTAAAATGCTTCAAAAATATATCATTTACGAGGCATGTTACATTCATTTTGTGTTAGTTCGCTCTTTTTAGTATATAATTTCAATTCTCTTGCCACAAATCTAATTTGCATAAATTAAATACATGGTCAAAAGAATGCAATTAATCAAAATGTGTATTTATATACATGTTAATTTATTTGGTATATTTGAAATGTAGAGTAAGTGGAGAAAAATGTGTTGAATAGTAGCTGGATAAAGAACAAAGGATTGTGGCCAATCTCACCAATGGGAAGAAGACTTGTTGTCATCCCAGAAAGTAATCAAGGGACGGAACAGAGCATTCAAGATCGAAAGAAGTTTATTACGATATAAATTTAACGACTCAAAGGGTAAGTTAGGGTCGTTACATGATGACGTGTTCGTCACTTTTTCTTGGATGATTGCTATTTGAACTATGCTTGAACTATTTTTAAATCTTTATATGTATTGCTTGAGACTAGCAATATGTTGGTTTGGGAGTTGATTAGTGTCTAAAATGTTTCATAAATATATCATTTACAAGGCATTTGACATTCATTTGTGTTAATTCGCTCTTTTTAGAATATAATTTCAATTCTCTTGCCATAAATGTAATTTGCATAAATTAAATACATGGTCAAAAGAATGCAATTAATCAAAATGTGTATTTATATACATATTAATTTATTTGGTATATTTGAAATGTTGAATAAGCAGAGAAAAATGTGTTGAATAGTAACTGGATAAGGAACAAAGAAACGTGGCCAATCTCACCAATGGAAAGAAGACTTGTTGTCATCCCATAAAGTAATCAAGGGACGGAATAGAGCATTCAAGATCGAAAGAAGTTTATGATCGCTTACTAAGATGTGAGAGGCTATCTTACCTCGATCTTGCCCCACTTGAAAGACTGATACGACTACTTGAAAGTAGATGGATTGGTCGGAACTCATATTCTTCATTGTGTTGGTTTGGTAAGGATGCTCCATCAAACCCCAATAAAAATGTGGGGATTTTCATGGACCCTCTACCTCAGTACGGGTCCGTTTACTGCTTTTACAATCCCATATAGTAAAAAAAGATGAGCTATCTCAGGTAGCTTGCACATATCTCAGTAAAATGATAATACCTTGAGCTATAAAAGTCAGACTAAAGAGATTCAAGTTGAGTTGGAAAGATAAGAGACAAAACTATAAATTTTATGCTTGCCAAAAATTCAAAGTCGCATCATATGGAAGTTGAAATTACCTTTCAAAGCCAAGTTACTTTCTGTGTACAACTTTTCTTTAGTGAGCAACACTCGATTTTCTAGTCATATCTAGAGATAGAGGCATTCAATGGACCTAATATTTGTACCAATGGAAAGTTAATTTAAGTAGAAACAATTCATCTTTTGATTAAAGGTCCGAATTCGCTATACATCATATTTGAAAAGTGGCATCAATTTACAAAAGCTATTTGTCTTCAAGTTGGAAAGAATGTAAGTTGTCAATTGTCAACTTGCAAGTTAGATGTTTTCTTTTCAGCTTAAAAGTGGACCTTGGCTAAGCATTTTAGGACATTCATTTTTCTTCATCATATTTAGTTTCCTTAATTTTCTCATTGTTATATTTTCATTATATATTTCTAAAACTTTAACTAGAGCTAGGGGTTGAGGAAGGTAAACGCGATCCATATGCCTTCATTTGGATCCATTTGCATTTTGGAGAGGGGATCGTCATGCATGGTTCCTCAGTTGTCGGTTGCGACCGAAGTCAACTTTGACGATGCGGTTTTGCCGGTTGTCATTGCAAAAGTCCTTGAGGAAATAAGGACGTGATGCCCGTGGAGTTGTCGAGGCAACTATTGCCTAGGAGGGAAGTGGATCATCGCATCGAGTTGGAGCTCGGTGCCGAACATCCGGCCATGTTACCTTATTGCGTGGCACCCCCGAAGTTGGAAGAACTTCCAAAACAACTAACGGAGCTTGTTGAAACGGGAAGTATTAGACCATCCAAAGCACCCTACGGTGCCTCGATTTTCTCCAAATGAAGTCTGGTAGAACGTTGTGGATGTGCGTGAATTACCGGGTACTAAACAAGGTAACAGTGAAAAACAAATGCCCCATTCCATTGATTGCGGATTTATTTGACTGGTTTGAAAGAGCAAAATCCTACACGATGGCTGATTTACAAAAAGGCTACTACCAAGTTCTAATAGCGGAAGGATATGAGCCTAAAACTACATGCATTACTCGGTATGGTTCCTATGAATGGGTTTTTATGCCATTCTGTCTGACGAATGCTCCGGCCACATTTTGTACCTTGATGAACAAGATATTTTATCCTTAGATAAGTTCGTGGTGGTCTACCTCGACGACATTATCATCTATAGCAACACGTTGGAGAAACATGTTGAACACTTGAAATTATTTTCGAAGTGTTGTGGGTAAATGAGTTGTTCATCAAAAAGGAAATATGTTCATTTGTAAAAGAGGAGGTGAACTTCTTGGGGCATATCATCGGGCATGGTCTGTTGTACATGAAGCAATCAATAAGTGGGAACCACCCGCTAAAGTGACGGAGTTGCAGTCTTTTCTTGGGTGGTAAATTATTATCGACGTTTCATTCAAGGTTACTCATCTTGAACGACCCCATTAACGAATTTGTTGAACAAAGGTGGGATTGGTTCGTAGAATGTCAAAGAGCATTTGATGATTTGAAAATGGTGGTCATGGCGGAACCGGTATTAGCGTTGCCGATTTTAACAAAAGCTTTAAAGTGCAAATAGATGCGTCAGATTTTATCATTGGAGTTGTGCTTATGCAAGAGGGCCATCCAATTTCTCTTGGAAGTCGTAAGTCGAATGAGATAGAGCGAAGATACATGGTGTAAGAGAAAGAAATGATGGCTATTGTGCATTGTCTGCAGGTATGGCGTCATTATCTTTCGAGTTCCCATTTTGTGATTAAAATGGATGAGGCAACAAGTTATTTCCAATCACAAAAGAAGTTAAGACCGAAGAAAGCTCGTTGGCAAGACTTCTTAATAGAGTTTGATTATGTGATGGAGTATAAACCCGAGATGGCGAATGTAGTGATAGACGCGCTTAGCCGCAAGGAGGAACTTGCAGCAATCAGTCAGGCCATGGGTACCTTGTTGGAGTTGATCAAACATGGGTTGGAACATGACCCGAAAGCAAGGAATTTGATACAGGTTGCCCAAGTGGAATAATTTGAAGCGTGACGTGATTCATGAATGTGATGACACCAAGTGGGTTGGACATCCAGGGATAGTCCAAACATTGGCTTTGATTGAACATGCATATTATTGGCCACAAATGCTGGATCAAGTGGAGACGTATGTTTGAACGTGTCTTGTGTGCCAACAAGACAAAGGGTTACTAGCGGGACTTCTTGATCCTGTCCCTATTCGAAAACAACCTTGGGATGTGGTTATCGTGGATTTCATTAGTGCTTTGTGGGTTGATAATTGTTATTGTTGATCGATTTTCAAAGTATGCTACTTTTATTCCGGTCCCCAAGAATGGCACTGCGAAGGAAATGGCGAGGTTGTTCTTGAAAAATGTTGTGAAGTATTGGGGTTGCCCAAAAATATTATAAGTGATCGGGATCCCTGTCTCCCAGGAAAGTTCGGATGGAGTTGTTTAAACTCTTTGGATCAAATTTGTACATTTCTAGTAGTTTTCATCCATAGACGAATGGGCAAATGGAATGAGTGAATGCATTAATGGAGGGTTATATTTGCCACTTTGTTAGTGCCAACCAGCAGGATTGGGCGAAGTTGATGGACATAGCTTAGTTTTCCTACAATTTGCAGAAAAGTGAATCCACAAGACATAGTTCGTTTGAGCTTGCAATGAGGCAACAACCCACAATGCCCCACACCTTGCCTACATCCGATGATTCAGGCCGAAGTCCCATTTCGGAAAAACAAAGATGGCTTAAGTCATGGGGAGATCATTCGGACTTAGCTAGATCTTGCTTGGCGAAAGCCTGGAAGCATATGAAGAAATGGACCGACGTGAAACAGAGACTGTTGGAGATTAATATTGGAGATCAAGTACTTGTGAAAGTGTGGCCACACCAATTCAAAGCCTACGACAAAGTTCACAAGGACTTAGTTTGAAAGTACGAGGGTTCGTTTCTCGTCATATCTAAGGTTGGAAGAGTATGGTACTGGTTAGATATCCCAAGCACTTTGAAGATCCACCTTGTTTTCCATGTGAGCATATTAAAGCCATATAGGTCAGATATAGAAGATCTAGGGAGTAACAAGTTACAATGGGTGCTTTCCATCATTACAAAATCTTTTGAGAAAGATGTTGAATCCATTTTGGTAGATTGAGTGGTGAGACAGAAGGGTGTTCCACCTTGCACCCGATACTTAATCAAATGGAAAGTGTTGCCCAAGTTCAAAGCTACTTTCGTCTCTCTAGGTCGCGATCAATCTGTCTCGACAGCGGTCGTAACGCAGTGCAAGCAGGGCAGAACTGCTTTGGTAGGGGATGCAAGGAGGATAAACACAGGAAAATTGGACCTAAGGACTGCAGGAAAGAACACAGGTAGATTGCTGATAGGTTATAGGCAGAAAATGCATGTAGACTATAAGTAGAACGCAGGCTAATGGATGTGGACAGCTATACAGGCCGGAAATGAGGTTTCTCAAAATATAAAAGCCACCATTTTGAGGAGAAATACTGTAGATTGTGGTTGGCTGTTTTGAGGACGTAAGTGGGCAACTTGGACCACTTGTGCAAGTTGGACAATTTCTGCCACTTGCATGGAAATGCTAAGGAGGAAGCAAAGTTTAATTTGGCTACTATTAAAGGGACTTGTCCACTTGGGTTGGAGACGTAGAGAATTTCCACTTGCAAGGAAGCAAAGACCAAATTGACTACCACTTGCTTAAAGGAGGTTAATGCAACTTGCATACAATTTGCAACCAATGAAGATCCTTGGATCAAATTAATCTTGACCATTAATTCCAAAGCAACTTTCAATGTTTTGCCTATAAATAGGGATGTAGTCTCATTTGTAAATCGTATGGATTGAAGTGAGTTAATACTTGAAAGAGATTGTAAAGTTTTCCTTTCATTTATACAAAGAGAGAGTTCTCTCAAACTTACTTGTTTTCCTTATATTTTCTACTTCAAATTCTCTACTCAAAGTTTCCATAATTTAGCCTCATTGGTTAAGTTTTTGTTAGTGTTGAAAGGCTGACTTAACGTTTTTTCGTCAGGGACGGGAATTGTGAAACGTTAAGGCCTCATGGTTGTAGTGCAATTGGGTGTAACAAAAATAGGTTCGTGACATGACTTACGTCCTCCTAGGTCGAGGCTGATTCTTCTCGACAGCAGCTGTAACACTGCGGAGGCAGGGATCTTCAGGCAAGACGGAATTGCTTGTGATAGGGAACGTAGGTAGGATAAACACATGTAGAGTGCCAACAGATTATAGGCAAGAAACGTAGATACGACACTGGCTAAGGGACGTAGGTAGCTATATAGGTTAGAAATGAGGTTTCTCTAAATCCAAAAACCACCATTTTTAGGAGAAATACCGCAGCCTATGGTTGGCTGTTTTAGGGACGCAAGTTGGCAACTTGGCGAACTTGTGCAACTAGTACCACTTGTGTAGCTTGGGAAATTTGTGCCACTTGCATGCAAATGCCAAGGAGGAAGTAAAGTTCAATTTGGCTACTATGAAAGGGTCTTATCTACTTGCATTGGAGTTGTAGAGAACTGCCACTTCCTAGGAAGTAAAGACCAAACTGACTACCACTTGCTCAAAGGGGGCTAATGCAAATTGTATACAACTTGCAACCATATGAAAACCCTTGGATCAAATTAATTTTGGCCATTGATTCCAAGGCAACTTGCAAGGTTTTGCCTATAAATATAGATGTAATCTCATTTGTAAATCATATGGAATGAAGTGAGTTTAATACTTGAGAGAGATTGTAAAGTTTTCCTTTCATTTGTACAAAGAGAGAGTTCTCCCAAACTTACTTGTTTTGCTTATATTTTCTACTACAAATTCTCTACTCAAATTTGTTATAATTTAGCCTCATTGCTTAAGTTATTGTGAGTGTTGAAAGTCTGACTTAATGTTTTCTCGTGAGGAACGGTAATTGTGAAACATTAATGCCGCACAGTTCTAGTACATTCCGGTGTAAAAAAACTAGGTCCGTGATAGGTGGTATTAGAGTAGGTTTGCTCTAAACGTTGCGTTGTTGGTCATCCAAGACTAATGGCGTACATTCCTGCGAAGAGAATTTTTGGATCGCTAACATGAGGCAAAAGCGGTTGGCAAGCAAGCGAAAGTAAGGATGGAAAGTTTTGAGGATGATGGAAAAAGGGGCATGCGTTATACAGTTTTATTTACTGCATGATGGTTTGCTTCGTAGAGCATGGTAAAAGTATTGCTATGGAAATTGAAAAGTGGGGCATTAGTGTGAAGTTCTTTGACGTGCGTGATTATGCAGCCGCCAGAGGAGTCGTCCACGGAAGGAACTAATATAGAGGTGTCGAAGGCGATATGTACAGGTTACTATGGGAAGAGGTGTAGGGGGCATTGTGGACACCCGCACATCAGTAGGATAGTGCCGCAATTGTCGAGGAATTTTTAAACCCACTAGCATGGAGGAGTATGCAATGCACGGAGAGACAAAGCACATGTCTGCTACGAGGGCTTTAGCGGCTTGTGTGGGGGAGTGAGTAACGGACCTAGAGAACTCCCCTACTCATGTGGCACGACAAGATTGCTCATTATAGGATTATTGCTTATTCTTGGAAGTGCACTAACGATGTCCCGTATGCAGAAATGATGGCAAGCTTCTTACCTCCTTATATTGTGCTTATATTGCATATGTTAGCTTGCTGGCCGCATGTGTGGGGAAAGGTTGCCCCGGGGACTGTGGCAACTCTATGGCCGAACGGGCAATACATTACAATACGCTCATATGGAGAAGCACGGGTACTTTCTACATGTATTTATGAAGTTTCTTGATGAAAATGCTCACAAAATCTTACATAACTGTAATATTGGTCTGAATAGCTTATTAGTTGGAGCACTTCTTCTAAAATATTAAGTGCACATTTAGCGAAACTTATAATTGCTTATAAGTTAGTCGAACTCCACTTTTATTCAACACACTGGAGCCATAACATTTAGGTGCTTTTTAACCACACATTATTTGAGACATTCTACTTATAAGCACGTAAAAGCTTATCCAACCATATATTAAGAGTTGCATGCATATGCACAAGAACGGGTGAACGGGGAGAACAGAATTAAGCTTCAAGGCTGCAAGACAAAAAATTACATGGTTCATGCAGGTGTTTTTCAACTGGGGCTCAGTGTATGAATGTCATCGTTGTTAATTCATTAGTTTTGAGTTTTCAACCAATAGCTGCAGGCAACATATATAACTAAGATTTGAGTTTAAACAGAAAAATGTTTCAATAATTATACTAGTTTGGTTTACAAGACTTCAAGTTACTACTTTTGTTATATAAATAACTGTTCCCCCTCTGAGAAACATGTTATATAAATTGTTGTTCAAATATTGTTGATTGAGAGATTAAGATATAAATTGTTATTCAATATTGTTGATTGAGTTGAAAGTTTTGTCTATGGGTACGCACATGCCATTTTGACGTGCATACGCGCACTTGGAGTTGAGAAGAACTGAGGCAAAATTTTCTCTACTATGCGTACGCACAATTTTACCTATGCGTACGCACAAGCCAAAAACCAGCCGTTAGGTTGGTTTTTGATTTTTCCGTTTTGACACTTTTTGATCAATTTTTCCATCTTTTCTGGATGGTTGGCACCCATACGAAGGGGTATGATGGAATTCTACAAATAGGGATAGAATTCATATTTTAGATATACCAACTCTCAGTTTATACTTTGAGATTTATCCCCAAACTCTCTCAAATTTAACTTAGTATTATTCTTTATATTCTCTTCTTGTTC
>CAIGRR010315307.1:0-11598 GCA_903798365.1 Fraxinus sp. 1973-6204 | reverse complement strand
CTCAATGTCTTCAGCAATTATTAATACTGGATATTCTCCCCTGATAGCATCCTCCAAGATGCTGACTAAATCCCTGGCATTTGTGATCTTTTTGTCAACCAGAAGAAGCTGCATAAAGAGCATTCTTCATTTTGGATAAAATTAAGTCAATATCTTCAATTCAGCATCTATAATAGAAAGGAGATTATCTCGAAGATAACATAACAGAGGAATCTTTTGAGATTAAAAATACCTTGCAATTGTCATATTTGACAGCCATCTTTTCACTATCTGTGACAAAGTACAGAGAAATATAACCACTGTCGAATTGCATGCCTTCAATGACGTACGAACTGTTCTTGGAACTTCTCCCTTCTTCAAGAGTCACTACACCTTTTCTGCCCACTTTACTCATAGCTTCTGCAATCACATTTCCCACTTCATAATTGTTTCAGGCACTAACTGCAGCTACATCGGCTAGCTCACTGTCCTCAACCTGCATTTCAATCACGAGAAAATTAATGAGTCCCACCAACATGAACTCAAAATATCATCCACAAAATGCCAGATGAGAGTTTCCCTTGCTTCAAGGGATAAGTACATACAAATCAACAATTTTGTAATCTGTACATCAAGATAAGCAGATAGAAGATTCAAGTTTACCTCTTTTGACATTGACTTAAGCTCAGACACCAGGGCTTTAGCTGTCCTCTCAATACCCTTTGAAATTTGAATAGGATTGGCACCCGCTGCCACAACCTGAAGAAATCAGGACCAAAAAAGTCAACTCACAAACTCTCATTCAAACATAGAAAATAGTGTGTGGTCGCAAGAGAATGCCCTTAATATGTACAACCTTGACACCTTCAGTGATGATACCCTGTGCAAGAACAACAGATGTAGTTGTCCCATCACCAGCCAAGTCATTTGTCTTTGAAGCAGCTTGCCTCACCAATTTATCGCCAATATTCTCCTCTGGATCTTCCAATTCAACCTAAAAAGAACATTTAGATTGCATTGAATTTGAAGTTGAAAATCAAAGCCTTCAAAATAATCATATTGTATCATTCTTATATACACTTTCAAATGGCCAGTATTATATACCTCTTTTGCTACGGTTACACCACCGTTAACAATTTTTGGAGAGCCATACTTGCTCTCGAGAACTACATTCCTTCCTTTTGGACCAAGGGTAACACCCACTAAATCTGCAAGCTTGTTAACACCAGCCTGAAATGGAAAGGTAGCAAGAGTAAGGAATTGCAGCATCACAAAACAGGAAAAGAACTCAAATGTATTCTACAAAATGAGCCTATCTTCTTAATCGCAGAACCATCCCTGTTAAAGTGCAACTCCTTGGCCATAGCCTGAACCTTAAGATTACATCTTTTCGGGAGAACTACATTTTTACTCCTGACTCGAGATGCAGAGGAAGACATGGACGCAAACGAAGATAATGTCTCTGATGTGTTCGCCAATTTTTTATCTGCTATGTAGGCACTGGTCGAAGCAATAGAACCAACAGAAGACGAGGCGGCAAAGGTCGAAGCCATATTCTATAGAAATCTGTAAGACAAGCATAAGCACCAAGCCTTGTGAGTTTAAAAAAAAAAAACCATTTCAAAAGAAATCCGAGATCTAATTGAAACGGTGCACAGAACAGAAGAAAAGAAAATTAAGGAAAAAAACATTTTTTATTCATACTCGTACAAAAATTACAATCTAATTGAAAATTGTTTAACAAAAACACTAGGTAATGCCCAAGTTTTAAATTTTGTTCTCCTTCACATTTTCTCATACTTCATTTTCTTTTTATTCCAACAACAGCCAAAAAAGGGGAAAAATCAAGAAATTCTTCACATTTCCATTCCATTTTCCATTCCGTTCATCAAATTCCAAAAACAGTGTTAAAATTCAGAATGTTAGTCCTTTCAAATTTATCCAGACAACAATTTTTCACTCCGCTAGCTATCTTCTATAGAGCAAAAAACCCTGTCTCGCCCCGTCCTGTGCCCGCTCCGAACCGCCCCGTGAATAATTTTTTAAAAAAAAAAGAAAGAAAGAGAGAGAAATAGAGTATCCATTTTCTGTGGCCCAGTAGCCCTACTTCAACTACTAAACCCGCGATTTTCTGTGGCCCAGTAGCCCCGAACCGATTTCATTTTGTCCCTGATTCCCTCAACCCTCAAAATACATAGCACAATTGCACAGCCCGCAGCAAGTGGGATTTTTAGGGTTCAGGGAAAATTGGAAAAAGCCCCAAACACTAGCTGCTATCCGGAAAAATTATCAAACACCATTCTCCAAGGTAAGTTACTAAGTTTGCATTTTTTTTTCGGCTTGTAAATTTTGTTTACTGTGAAGAAGAGCGTTTTGAAGTTGGTGGTGGTTTTGACTTCCAATCGTTTCTTGAATGGCCATTCCTGTTTCTTGATCTGCCTGTGGACTTCCATTTGTTGTTTGTATAAATAAATATACAAATTTGATGTTATCAGAAATTTTTACGTGTATTTGATTTTGTATGATTATCTATTTACGTGCCTTGATGTGAATATACAAGTTTTTTTTCTTCTTGGGCAAAGACATTAGCTTAGATGGAAATGTTGTGTTATATTCCTAGAATTTATGTTGCCAGGTTTTCCTATATTGGGACTGGATTTCCTGCGGACTTAATTTAACTTTGATTAGCGTATTCAAGAAGGGATTTTTCTTCTCTCTTTTTCTCGAGTCAAGAGTTTGGATGTTAGTATTACAATGAATTCAATTAATGTTTTGCGAATAAATAATTTAACATAGAAGAAAGAAATTGTTACTTGGGAAAATAATTTACGGGTAACGATTTTAAATGAATTGAGAGGCTGAAAGTTGAAAGAAGCGAATCAGTGACCATAATGTGAAGGAGGTAACAAACTGGTAGATGTATTAGATGTTTACTTTGCTGTTCCTAATTATGATATGTATTCATGAATGAAATTGTTGAGAAAAAAACTGCACATGGTGTGGATTTGTGCTATATATGGTAAATATAGATTCTGTTCGAGCATTATTTTCTTTGGATTTTAAAATTTTGAATGTGTATTTTAACTGGAAAAAAAAAAAAAAAAAAAAACGCAAACGGGGCAGGAAAGGGGGAAGGCTCCCGTCCCGCCCCGTCTAAGGCAGGGCGGGGAGGGGCGCCCGAATCCTCCCCGCTGCCATCCCCAGGTAGAAGTTAGAGAGATGCTAGGGTTTAAGAAGATAAGGTACTTTGGGAGCTCCTGTAGGAAGGTTCTAGAATATCTTCATTTTTCAGCTCTCCAAAAATAGAACAGCGAAATATATGATGTGTTTGCAACCCACCGTAGTGCGGTAAGGTTCATTTCCACAGCGTTTTGATTGGTTTATAAATCACAAACTTTAGGATTTCTACTTTTTTGCCTTTGTTTACTTAAAAAAAATGACTCTTGAGTCTAAATTATGAGAAAAATGCACTGAATTAGCAACGCCATTAATAAGAATCAAACTAATTAAAGCCATAGCATAAAAGATATCTATTATTGAGAATACATGATTTATCGGCTAAACTTCCGTTTGATGCGCATTATTTAATCAGAAAAATGAAAAATATGATTGTTTGCCATCAAATCCAGCCCTTTTTTTACTTCTTCTCTCTAAGGTGGGGCCCAACTACTTGTGCAACGATCATTTTTTTCATTCTCAAGACGTAGAATATGTGCTCCAAACAAGGGCTAAATATAATATAAAAGACAAAATGGATCATCGTAATTCATTGAGCATTCTACCTTGCACAACACAAAAAATTCCATGGCCAAACATGCTCGATAAATCTTCTATGTCGAGCTGGGCCAATTTTAGTCCACGAAAACACATTTTAGAGCCTGTTTGGGTCAGATTTTAATTTAATCTGATTTTAATATAAGTCAAAGTCAAACAATCAATATCAACCACATCTTTCATGAATTCTACATCTTTTCAACCACACATTTCAAAAACTTCTATCACAATTCACTTAAAATCTGATTTTAATTTACACCAAACAACCTCTTAATATTTCACAAATATAAGCTGCCAACCTTTGAAAAAAGCCAAAGAATGAAAAAAACTAAAAAACAATCCATTAATTTAGCTTCAATTAAATGAGTCATATGATTTGCATTTAAATGAATCTATCATTTAATGACGTGTAATAGTCATTTAGACGGTGCTCAATCCCAATGGGAAGGCATTGCTCGTATCTTTCTAAAGCTTTGACTTAGCCCCCATTTGGCCCTCGTTATTTGAAATTTTAATGGTTTGAACAGTTTTTTTTTGGGAAAAATATGTAGTTGAAAGAGGAAAAAAAAATTTGGGATTACGTATAATATTATTTTATTAAAAAATGTGTGATTGACAAGAGGAAAATGAATTATAATTCCATTTTGGGCCAAACAGGGCTTAATTGTCCCCCGGCTGCAATTATTCATGTTATTTCTCTTCTTTTTCAACCCTAACAGAAATTTGCAAAACGATTTTGGAAACACTCTGCCATTCCATTGATCCGAAACCAGCCAAGATTATTGTTCTTTCACAGGATTCAAATTGAATCTCAATCGGGTAAGTGTACGCTTTTCCATGTACTCTTCTGAGTTCTGACCATCTCAACTTCTATACTTAAATCTGCAAGAGTAAGATGATAAAATTTTGAAGGTGCGATTTTTTTGAGCATAATGAAACGATTAATTTGTGAATCAGTGAATATCTAACTCCTGGCAAAGTAATGGAAGAATTTATGTGGAGTGAATACTGTGAATAATGTGAGACATTTTGCCTGGTACTGTTGAAAACCCGTGTAATTATTAAATGGAATTGACTGTTCTTGCAAATTCCTGCTGCTTTAGTTAAATGAAACTGAATGAAATCACTGCTTCTTCCAATTTAAATTTAAGGTCTTTCAAATATAGTTTGTCTACTGAAATTAGAAACAAGGTTAAACGTAATATGGGCCATTAGGCATCCTACAGTAGTCACCTAATTTTTTTCTGCATTTTTTTTTTTGGATGGAGAATTTTGCAATGAATGAAAATGCTTTGAACCAGACTTCATTTTTTTCGGTTGCTAATTTTTTTTAACAACAATCAGGTATGAATAATTAATTCATCCTGCTATGTAGTTAGAGGGTAGAAGAAGTAATAACTGAAAGCAAAAGAAGCTATAATAAGAGGAGGAAAATGGTGGTCCGTTTGCGGCTGTCAAGGTTCGGATGTAGAAACAAGCCATTCTACCGAATCATGGCAGCTGATAGTAGATCTCCTAGAGATGGCAAGCATTTGGAAGTTTTGGGCTACTATAATCCCCTCCTTGGTATATCCTTCAGCACACAATGACAAGGGCATTGATATGGAATATATGTTTTAAAGCATTTGTATACTTACTGATGCGTGCAATTTTGTTTCTCTCTTTAAGCTAACTCCATCTGTGAGTTTTAGGGCCTTTTATCTGCTAATTGTTTCTAATTTATCTAACTATGCAGGTCAAGATGACGGCAAAAGAATGGGTCTTAATTTTGACAGAATGAAGTAAGTGGTATAGAAATGTTAATTCCGATTTCAGGTTGATTTTTATTGAAACTTTACTGTCTCTTAGTGTCATATAATAAAATCTATGTTTTTCACTGTGTTTTGATATTATATCGTTATGCATTGAGCAACGTAGTGAGATGTCAGGTAAAACATTTGATATACGCATTCATCAACTGTAAGTTTGCAAGAGAAACTGTTATAGTAACTCATACATTATGATTGCATTTTGTTTGTAGAAACTTTGTGGAACCAATCTCTGAGTATGGATTCTCAAGGAATTCAACAAGAAAACTTAGTTTATGCATATGTACTAATGCTGGATAATTCCGTTCATGCCATCTTAAATTGTTGCTGAGGACCTCTAATACGTTTTTCTTTTAAATTTATTTAATAGCCAAAGAATGAAAACTGGATGCTTCTTATCTTACCTATCAATCATATTTAACGTATGGCAAGGAATTTTAAATTCTTATTCTTAGACTGGTTTTGGTTTCTGTGATGTAGAACTTTTAGGTCTCAACATTATCCACTCTGTAATCCCTCTTTTTCCAGCACCTTTCTATAGTTACATTTGGGTTTTAGCACTCCTAGTAACATGAACTAGGTGTGAATGAGTCCATATGATAAGAATGTTTTAACTTTTAAGTGCTCTTTACCAATTAGTAGTCCATCCAAACCTTGTAATCCTCAAATGATCTCACTAACCTACTGCGATAGCGGCAGGAATACACACACTTTTAAGTGGTTCTTGCCATGTTGTCGGATTAAAAGATCTAGTGAGACAATTAACACAAAATGCTTACACCTATCTTACGAAGTAGTAATGTATTAGTGCACCCAAAGCATGCGAGGTGCTGCGTCTTTCTTCTTAGCTTATCGGTCATAACCAGGAAAAAAAAATGTTTGTCTTCTTGGCTTGTGTTGCATTGGTTGTTTGTTACGTATATCAAATGTTTTACCTAATATTAATTGTTACTTATATATTCCCTAATATTAATTCTAAATTAATTAATATTCATGCACATTCATTCAATGTTGACTACCATTAAAATGTGTATTGCAAAATGATTATGACCTTATTTTCAACTAAACAAAAAATATACAAAAAAAAAGAAAAAGAAAATGAAAAAGAGAAAATGACGGGGGAAAAAAAAGGAAAAACAATTGAACCCCCAAAACCCCCAAACCCACCCCCCAACCTGCTCAAAAAAATAAAAAAATAAAAATTCATCTTAGAAAAATCCAAACTTTTGTCTCTTTTCATCTGCGCTTATTTTTTTCCGGTAAACTTTCTTTGCAATTCCCTTCTCTATTTGTTTACTAATTATTGTTTTATTTAGCTGCTGAGTAGCGGTAGTCATTTTGTCATTTTAATTGTGTGGAGAAATGGTTTTGTTGGATTTTTTATTTTTTATTTTTTTTTGGTGGCGTTTGTTTCTGTTTGAGTAGATGCTATGATGTGTGCTAATTGAAGTTTAATGGGACTCGAGATATAGTTTTAATTGCAATAAAATAGCAGTATTTGAAATGCCGCAAAGATAGATGCGCAAAAGAAAATAAAATTAACAAATAGGGTTTGATGAAATGCCTGAGTGAAGGTCAACAGTGATAGTAGTGTAGCTTTTTTTTAATTAAACATACTCAAAGTGCTAATAAATTCTTGTTGACATTGCAGCCGTTGTTGAGTAGTGTTGTGAAAGGAATTGTAGATATTTGAAAGACGTGTGGATGGAGAGCGAGGAGGATCTGTGGTGGAAGCACGAGCTAGAAACATAAGTCACAATGTGAGGTGCACAGAGTGTGGCAGTCAGTCCATTGAAGACTCCCAAGCTGACATTGCCATCCTCCTTCGAAAGGTATATCGGTTAATAGTTCTTGTGCACATTATACTTCCTCTCATTGCTTACATGGAGAAATGTGGGACTTTATTTTTGTATAGAGGGCTCTCATTTGATATGCTTCTTGTAAAATGCAAGTGTAAAAACTAAAATGCCCACATAAAGACAAACATTACCTGGATAGATTACATTTAGGGTCCGTTTGATTGGCAAAGATGAAAAGACTGATCAATTCTATGTAAGTTGAAAAATAAAAATCCAAGTACTACCCCATCGGAATGCGTTTTCCATGAGATTGGCAAAAAATAAGTTTAAAGTGGTTGTCTTGGAATTCGAGCTTCATTTCCACTTTCGTATCAAACAGCCGAAGTAGAAATTGAATTCCTCGGATGTGACATTTTTCATGGAATTTAAAACAATCAAACGGACCCTTAGATGTTCGCACTTGTAATGAGGTCTCATATGACTACCTGGTTAATCTTTAGTAAGGGTTAAGCTAGATAGATGAACGAGTAATTTTATTAAATGCACTAGCTGTCCTTGATTTTGAATTATGGATCTTTGGTTTTTCGGAAAGAATAAATGGAGCTGGTTATTTAGGAGGTTGATCCGTGCATCTCGACAAAACATTTTAAACTAGAGTTTGTTTTTAGTACAGTGTATTCTTCTTATCAGTAGTTGCAATTCTAATTCTTAAGGTTTATTTCTTTTGGTGCTTGTTGCACTTTCCTCTGATTGCTACCAACATAATCTACTTAGTTTAAGTCTGTGTCATATGTCCTTTTTCTTAAATATCCTTCTTTTTTTTCTTAATCTATGCCTGCGTACAACACGTGTGGGAACTGATCTTTTCTTTGATTTCTGCTTAAGTTAATTCGGGATGAAATTCGGGATGGGAAATCTGATAAAGAGATCTACAAGAAGCTCGGGGAAGAATATGGTGAGACGGTGCTTTATGAACCGAAATTTGATTTGCAGACGGCTGGTCTATGGTTATCTCCGGTTAGTTAAAGATGCCTGTCTAACTTACTTCATGGTTGTATTCGTATTCTGGGAACTAACGACACACAAAATTGAAATCGGGAAATAGCTTTTAGTTGCAGGTGTCGCTGGAGGAATGTGGGCATACAAAAAGCACAGGCAAAAGACTAATGTGCACATTATGGCTTTAAACCTCGTTAGAGGAGTCCCATTAACCCCGAGGGAGAAGGAAACAATGCTAGAGGTCCTCACACCACCGCCTCCCGAAGGAGATTCCTATTGGTGGAGAAGATGGCTTCATTAATAATTCCACACTATATTTTGCCTGTGTTCCTATTTATATAGGTCATGATAATTGAATATCTAGTCAAACCGATAATAGAATTTGAAGAGTGTCAGCCCAGGTCGGAGTTTGATTTGGTCTTGGTGAAAACTCTATTTGTATGCAACCTTAAAAATAAACGTCTTTGTGTGGATGTGCATTGACTCTATTATAGTTGAAGAATTCATTTATGCCCCCGCTAATGTGTCATATGCACATGTTACAGCTTAAACTTTAACTGCATTTCATCTCTGATTAGTCGATAGAACTCTCTGAATAGATGTACATTTTTGCCCCCGCTAATGTGTCATAGTTCAAAAAACAATTTTCAGAAAGTAATTGAAATTTGTTTTTAGGGTTGAAAAGAAAAATAATGAGTACAACATGGCAGAGTAAAGAAACACTTCTTCCTATTTAAGTATTGAAGTCGTGGTGATCAAATATGAATAAATATGAAGATGGATTAAATTACTTGTACACATAAAGTGTACACCTTAATTAACATCCTTATGTGTCAAAAATCTGAGAGCTGATTTGAAAATGTGTTATCAAGATCGATGTATGAAAATGTGTCAACGCACATGTCACCTTTATATACGTGTAACATAGTCCATGTGAAGATAAGTGTTCCAAAGATCGGTGTAGTCAAAATAGCGTTACAGGCATCAGGCTGCCTAAGTGTGACTTTTGAAAGCATCCCTTTGCTGTAATTGGAGAGAGAGAGTCTCAATTTTGTGAAGGAGAACGGACTTCAAATTCCTCCATTGACAAAGGAAGAATGCTCGTGAGGAGGTGGCGGAACTCTTCCTAAGCAACGCAGGTGCGCTGCCGTGTTAACAGGTGGTTTAATTTTTGGCGGTTTTTTTGTGTCCATTTGTTCAAAAGGTGATACTATCTACATATATATTTTGATGTTGCTAGATAGAAATACAAGAGGATTAAAATGATAATCAATTACAAACTCCAGATCATCCTATTCTTTTAAGTGTTCTTAGTTCTTAAAGGTTCTTCATCTTTGCTTGGTGATTAACCTTCCAGATTTGATTAATCCTGCGGGGTGTTTGTCGGTGTATTTTAAGCAATCCCAACGAAAAGAGGGGACAAGTACAATTTTCGGACATGCGTGTTTAACCTCTAATTCTGGGTTTATTCTTTCCTTTTTGTGATTTTATTTGATCTCCATCTTCTACATTTCTTGTGTTTGATCTTCTCTTATTTTGATGATATATTTTAAGACTCCGCTTCTCGAGATTTTCCAAAGCGTCCATTTCATATCTTTTGGTCTAGCCCCAATTACATGAAGAAATTGAATATATTTTAGAAAGATGCTGATCATTTCATATGCTTCCGTTTTTCTAGCTCAATGCAATTCTTCTGCTGGTGGAAATGGATCGAGAACATGAACATGGAAGGAGGGGAAGCGATTACAGGTTTATTAGATGGAAGCGAGGAATATAATCACTCGTGTACGAAGATAGTGAAGGGAACAGAATGTGTTAGTTAATGAATATATTTCAAAGTTAAATATTGAAGTATACATCCAATATACAAGGGTTTATGTTATTTCTATTGACTTCTAAATATGGAACTCTGAGCCTAAATATAATATCAGAACTCATTAAATTCAAACGAACAATTTGATCTCATTAAAATTCAAAACAAACACGTGAATTTCAAATTGATCTGCTAAAACGAGTCATCATCTTACAAAGACGTGTAAAAGGATACATCTCATATTAATTAAATATCAAAATATAGATCAATATACAAGGATTTAGACTGCTAGGTTGATCTTTTATAATTGAACTCTAAATCTTAATAGAAATGCTTATTGGAAACTTTCCTTGAAATTAGGAATCTTTCCTCGATAGATCTTTTACAACTATATTACTTTTATCTAGTTACTTCTCGTATACTACTAATTTATCGGGAATAATGCATCATTTGGCCCTTCGAAGCTCCGAGAAAAGAAAGGCTTAACATAAATTTTTAGTGCATTTCATAATGAAAATTTAAGGTCGACTAATGAAAATCTAAAATCATCTGAAACTGATTTTGTGTTTATTTTCAAGAAAGAAAAAGGATTTACTGTAATTGTATTTTGGGAGGGTTAGTGATTTATTTTTAGGCCTTTTGGATGCTGTTCAAAAGTAAAATAAGCTGCATATATATATATGAATGTGACAGGTATTCTTATTTGAGAAATGCTAATTAACATAATATTGTAAAATCAAATTATATGTTATATATTGACCCAGTATACCACAAAGCGGCGAAAACATGACCCTACCCCACACATGTTCTCCCCAATGCAACATATTTGATACACAATATTGGTACGAAAATAGACCACCACGAGATATTCAGGATCTTGTTTTGCCTCGCATAATCTGTAACTCTTTTAAGTAGAAAAACAACAATAGACTTATAATCTGAAAGCAAACAAATTAGTTGCAATCGTAGGACCAAAAAAGAAAATTCTTGAATTAATAGCGCGCCGCGCTCATGGGAAGAGCAGAGCCTCTGCTCTCGCTTACATTTAATTTTGTATATACTGTTTCCCATGAAACATAAATATTTGATTCCTAAACTATGAAATGCGAGGATAAACCAATGACCAGAAATGTCATATGAAAATAGAAAATACATCCTAAGCAATGGCGAAATTTGAAGTTCCATTTACGTTCAGGATGATACGAAAAGTAGCTTCAGGATGAAGTTTTTTCGGGAAAAGTTTGTGATTTACTTACGAATTCTCTTCAAGGTACAAGGAGTGAGAGGCTGCAAGAAGAGCAGCCCCAATGCCTGAACCATCATTGGAGTGCTCGACTACAATGCTTGATGCAGTTTCCTCCCCGAGTAACTCCCTCAATGTGTTCTCTAAGCACTTCCTGTATTCCGTGTAGTGCTCATACAGTCC
>CAIGRR010315306.1:0-16476 GCA_903798365.1 Fraxinus sp. 1973-6204 | reverse complement strand
TTAGTTATTATGTTCTTTCAGTTGAGATGACCTTGAGTAAATATGGGTTCTTTCGACTGATATGTTGCTCCCCCTCATCTGTCAGAAGCACCAGGTTGTTGATCAAGTTCATACATCTTCGTATTATCCTCCTATTCCTGCTGTGGCATCTTGGAGCACTCACGGGGAGAATCATATCTTGAGGGAGAATGGAACCCTGTCTAANTTGATCAAGTTCATACATCTTCGTATTATCCTCCTATTCCTGCTGTGGCATCTTGGAGCACTCACGGGGAGAATCATATCTTGAGGGAGAATGGAACCCTGTCTAATCTCAGTTACCACCATGATCAGCGAGTGGAGCCAAGCTCAAGAAATGTTAAAGATGGGATGAATGTGTCATCTATTGCTTCTACTTCAAATTCAGGAGTAGCAAATGTAGCACAAGGTTATAGTGGCTATGCTACCTATCCAAATACTGATCCATATGGTTACAATAGCTCAGGATATGCAGGTTACTATAGTGGCTACCAACTGCAGTCCAATCAATACCAACAGCAATCCAATCAATACCAACCGCAGTCAAGTCAATACCAACCGCAGTCCAATCAATACCAACAGCAGTCCAATCAATACCAACAGCAGTCCAGTCAATCATACCCTCAGCTTGTAGGAGCTTACCAAAACACAGGTGCTCCTTATCAGCCTCTTTCCTCATTTCAGAATACTGGGTCTTATACTGGACCTGCAAGTTATTCAAGCACTTATTACAATCCTGGTGATTATCAGACATCTGGAAGTTACACAAGTGGCACCTATGGTGCTCAGACCAACTTGTGGAATGGAGGGCAGTATGCAGAATACAGTTCTAATCAATATGCAAGCTACAATCCAGAAACAAATGCTGCTTATAGTTCTACCACTGCTATTGCAACTTCACAATATCAGCAACATTATAAGCAATGGTCAGACTATTATAGTCAAAGTCAAACGGAAGTTAGCTGTGCTCCTGGGACAGAGAACTTGTCTGTTTCAAGTGCATCTAATCTGAGTTGTTCTGTTCCTGGTGCAAGTGGTGGGTATTCTTCTTCAAACAGCCAGCTGCCTGCACCTTATACCCCGTCTTGGAGGCCAGAATCAAGTTCATCTGAGTTAACACCATTGCAGGTTTGGTTGTTCCTTTGACTTACAGTTACCAAGAAGTTGATGTTCATTATTCGGGTCTGTTTATGCATGATCATTTGATTTATGCTTCTGTATGTTTTAAATGGTTTAATTGAGGGAATAGTTTTATTCACATGTAAATCTCTAGTGCCTTACTTTTATCGAAGCACTTTGGCATCTGGAGATTGACAAGACAAAAATCCTACTATTCTGATGTTAATGTTTCTCTTCGACCATAATGTTTGTCACATTCAACTTCAAGTTATTGGAGTATTTCTGATTCAATGGATGTATTACTTATATAATTCAGTAAATCTGCCTTAGTTCTTCAGTCATGCGAGGAGTATTGAGGTGGAGTTGGGCATGTTTATAATAACTGCACAAGCATTCCAGCATTCACGTGTTTGTCATTTTCAAAACACACTAACGCAGAATTAGAAATTTCATGTACATGCTTGTTTTTTGGGTTTTGCTTTCATACACATTTAAGTTATTTTTAGAAGTCTGACTTTTGTCTGTATAATAAAGATCTGTTTTCTTTCACAAGAAGTATTGATAGGCATTTGTGGAAGTGGTCTGAAAGATGATGGTTTTATGTGTCTCCTTACAGATTCTCTCTTCCAGAGAATAACTTTCCTATTTAGGTGTGGTAAAACAGATGATTGGTTGAAGTATTGAGGTTAATTTTATTATAACTGTAACCTAACCTACTAAATGAATGCAGTAAGTGTTGGTTGCAAATTTTTCTGGAACATGGAAGTCATTTCATAAAACAAAAATCGAGGTTCCTTCCATGCATGTCAACGAAAATCTTATGGTTTCCACCAATCCCTTTTTGCCTCTTCTTGCTCTTTCCTCCATTGTGCCTCCTTGTTGTGTCGAGCATGTTTCTGATAATAGCAGAAAACCTTTATTGGTCCTACTTGAGTTGTTGACCACCATCAGCATCCTTGGCAATTATAGTTCTGTGAACAAGAAGTTCATAAAATCAATTTGAACAATAAGAGAGTTCCTTTGCAACATGAAGATCTTTTAATCATTTCCTTCTAGAATACTAGGAATGACGCAAAGAAATAAAACAAAAAGGATTATTTGCAGAGACTTACCTGGATCATTAACTGAGAAAGTGACCTATAATTCAATAAGATGCAAAGTTAATTGGTAATAAATTCTTTGGATCGATAACTGTTAAACTGAGATTCCAAGAAGCTCTCTCTCTCTCTCTCTGTGTTTATTTTCCTCGGGCAGAGAAGTTTTCTCTACATAAGGAGAAGCATACCATTGTGATATTCTTTCCTAGTTGGGGTTTGCTTTTGTCTGTGAACCTCTTTTCTACTAATAGGACATTGTCAAAATTGTGAGAAACTAAACTATGCTGTTTGTTGAATTATCGATATTGGGCTTTAGTCATGACCAGACCAGGCCTTTTTATGGATTGTAGTCTCAAACTTATAAATCATTGTGCAGTATAGATATACTTTGTGAGGTTATGTCATGGTCTTTTGGTCCATAACTATGAGCACTGGCTGGTTGTTCATGGAAGGAAAATGATATGCCATAGTTTTTTTGGTCATTACACTTCTCCACTTATATAATATGACTGAGAATTGTAAACATAAAACCGTGGATATGCTAGTCTTCATTTTTTATGTCCAACTTTGCTTATGGTTTTAATGCCATTGATGAAGGTTTCCTCGATCTATTAAATTATCTGAAAAGTTACGGGACTTGTTACTTGTTTCTTTTGTACCATAAGGGGATTAATAATATGTTGATATGCAGTACTAATCTGAATTAGTTTACTTCTTCCGACAGATATATTCTTTTCTGTTGTAGTAGTATGGGGGTAGAAACAGGCATGGTGTGGGCCCATACTTTGCGAAGTTTGATTGCATATTGTAGATTCTTGTCAGATTTCACAAAATTTATTTTGATCAATTTGCAAGTCAAATTCAGCATACTGTGATCTTTTGTTGTCAGCCTGGCATAGTAAGTGGCAGTATCCATGAAGGTTACTGGAAACAGGGCACTCCTGCTTTGCAAGATAAATATTCTAATTCTCAACCACTGCATGTTCAAAATCCCCTGGATGCAAATCCTACTCATGGAAGTTATCAGAATCAACATCAGTCTACATTTTCTCATGGTTCCAGTACACTGTATCCAGCTTCTCACCCTGTGTCCCCGTCATCCTTTCAAAATGTATCGCAACCTCTTGATTCCCGCAGGGTAAACAAACTGCAGATTCCAACCAATCCCAGAATTGCTTCAAACCTAGCATTGAGTTTACTAAAACCTGACAAGGACAGCACTACAGCTAGCTCAGATTCAAAGCCAGCCTATGTCAGTGTTTCAATGCCAAAGCCAAATGAGAGAGAATTGTCTCATGATGCAACTGATTCTATGCTTAAGGTTATACTGTTCTGTTTTAGAATTTCTTTTGATAACAATGGATGACTCTGTTATTGATACTAGCTGCATAATATGTATAATTTGCAACTTTTAAATGATTTACCTTTTTTTTGTAGAAAGCTGGAAGCTCTTTCTAATTTGTATGTTTTCTGCTTTCTAATATTTTGCTAGCTATACATATCTGGCATGTGAAAACTCAACAGAAGTCACTGCGCTTCGCTTCACTTCCTTTCTTCCTTTTTTTCTTTTTTTCCTTTTTTCCACTTAAAGTTTCAATAAAAAAAGATAAAATAGAGACTGCATCATATGACAAAATTCACACTAATAAAGTCTGCCATTTCATTTTTGTATTATTTGTATCATTTATCACTATTGATCGGTATTAGTTTTTGGTACCATAGAGACATAAAGCTTGAACAAGATTCTCAGCATCTTAATGTAATCTCCACGGCATTTTTTTCTCTAAGTATTTGATTTTACTAAATATTACCTCAACGTTTCTTTTTGTACTTCTATCTATCCAGAGTAAAAACTAAATTACTTCGACTTTCTGAAAATTCTACTTACAATTTTATAATCCCCTCCCCTTTCTCTGTGCGAGAGATAGTGGATCAATAGTACATAGAATTTTGATATTTACTGCTTATATCTACACTCTCTCCACTAAAATCTTTCCTCATCTGTGCTCATACACAATTTTACAACCTTGGTAATCGGTAGGGTTGGTCCATTGTGTCAAGGAAGCCTTAGTACACCAAAACAATGATACAATTATGCAATGATGTCAACAGTAGAACTGTTGTATTTGTGGTTCATATAGAGTGGAACACAATTTTATTGGATCAAAATGGCCGATGCCAGAGCGGAGCGCACCGAAATTTTAAATTCTATAAATACTAATGATGTAATCCTATTATTCATACTGAATAAAAATCTCCACTTCGCTCCTTGTGTTGATTTTTACTATTTCACTTATCTATTATTTTGCGCTTAAAATCCAACAAGAACTACCTCAAAATCGTTGTGCTCTCCAAGAAACCCAAAGCTTAATGCATTTTCATTTACTGCAAGTCTCATAACTACCTGTGATGCAGTTGTTCTGCAACTTATGCACAGTAGTATTGCCTCTAATGTTTGTGCTTGCTAAGAAATCCAAACAATAACGTATTTCAATTTCATTGCAAATTCTGTCATCTCCTGTATATCCTTTTTCCCTGGAGGTCCTCACTGCTATCTGCATTTTACTGTGTACACATTGATAATGAAATGTAGCTAATTAGCTATGTTCATGTGGCAAGATGAGAACAAGATAAACGAGATGCTATCAAGTGTTTTAATTCTGAATCTCACTACCAACACATGATAAGACTCTTGGTGCAGGCGGGACTTGGAAGGAGAGAGGTTTGGGTGGTCTTGGTGCTAGGTTTCAGTTGTAGCCTTATTGAGTTGTTGATGATCTTTCATCATTTATTGTACTACTGTTCCATTTCTAAACGGCATCCTTCATTATTTGATAAGTAGATGGCTTAGCAAAGAACTAGGGAGGTAATTTGAGTGTACATGGTTGGCAGGCGTTTAAGCTGCTGAGGAATAATGCTCTACAAAAACTAGAACACAAATTGATGGATCTGTCAAGTTAAAAACATCTCTGTAAGGCATAATTTAGGATCATCAGGATTTTGTTTTGTTTTTCATTTGAGAGATATTAGATCAGCTTGCTTGTATTAGATGATAAGTGACAGAAAAAAGGATTGAGAGGTTGGATAGATGGGGTTGAGCTTTGCTCAAGCAACACTGAGGTGTAGTGATTCTTGGTCAGAAATGATGCGGACAAAGCCATCTACTGCGGTCGTTGTAGTCAATATTTGCTGGTGTTGACTTGGACTAGTAGAGTTGGAGCTCCTTACCATATAATCCTTGTTGATGATTGATTCATCCCAGAAAACATTCTCATCATCTCATAAAACATTTATGTTGGTCAATGGGTATTGTTTTTACCCCCTAGATCAACTTTGTTCTAGTTCAGTATTGTAGTTGTATGTCATATGCCTGTGAGGATAAGCATTTGCACCTCATGTTTAACTTGTGGTTTCAGTTATATTATTTGAGTTCATTTGTCAGAATAACTTCGTGAACAGGAAAAATCATGACATGGCATGACCTGCTGTGCCATCATATTTCAGTAACACATACTAGAATGGAGGATGCATTCCTGATATCATACTGAACTATCTTTTCTGGTGCAGCCTGACATGTTTCCAAACTCATTGCATGGTTATGTTGAAAGGGCTTTTGCTCGTTGCAAAGATGATGCTCAAAAGGCAGCTTGCCAAGTTAAAATGAAGGAGGTATATATTCTAGTTGATGAAAGTCGAAAGATTAACTTGCGCTTAATATTTTAATGGCTACAAAGGCATGAAAAACATGGTACCTCTTTGCATTAAAATTAGTTCATATGCACATCGAAGTTTATACCTCTGTTTGCTTGAAAACTGTGGGTATGATGTACTACTTTCTCTCATGATTAAGACGGATTGTTTTTGTTGACCAATCATATTTGCCTGTTGCTCCTGGGATGTTGATGTATGAAATTCACTTAATTGTATATATAGCACTTAAAGATAGCTGATACAACGTTTTTGTATGGAATTCACTTAATTTCCCATCTTTCATATTTTTTAGTCTTGCTCCACGCTCTCAAACTAATTATCATGTAACTTTGCACAGGTTTTAGGTAAGAATAAAATGTGTAGATCATTTCACCCTTATTATGGCTCTCGCTATATGACATAAATTTAAGTCTATTCAAGAGTGATGTTGGCCATGTATTGGAATTCTGAAAAAAAATTAACATGTCAATTGTGGCCGTTTGAGAGAAGACTGTTGAAAAGGAATCCATTGTTGAAATTAGACACTACTGTTGAGATATTTCAAAAGTAAGAGAAAGAAACTCAATTAGAGAGAGAGGAAAATGCTATCTTGTCCATGTTTGGCTACACACACACACGTATGATGTAAATATCTAAATAAATACATAACGTTGTATATATACACGTGTTTGTGTTTGATTAATAAAACTTTTGGATTATCTGTCAAAAAAATATATACACGTGTTTGTGTGTGTGTGTGTATGCATATCTATCTATATTTAGAAAATTTTAGGGCTGGGATAGGAAGTTACATGCTGTTGAGAATCAAAACTTTTCATCTAAAGTATAGATGACATGTCATAGAAATATGGCTGACGGGAAGCACATAAAACTTTTTCAGCAAGAGGTAAAACGTAATTTTGGTTGAAGAGAAGAAATTGTTTTCAGCTTAGAAGGAAAATTCAAAATTTACTTCAATAGCACTAACTTAAAATTGAGCAATTTCTTCAACAGGGAGATTGTCTAGTTAAATATGGTCCAATAAAATGTGGAACTTGTGCGTTCTCCTTGTTTAATCATCTTATATTTTCTCATCACAATTTTAATATTCAAAGATCTAAACGTAAGACTAACCATAGGGCTTGTGGTTTTTTGATTCTTTTCAGGTTTGCTGATTATATTTCATTAATCCAGTTGCTCTCTACAAATTTGTTTTTTGTCAGTTTTAGGTTTAATCTTCAGCAATTAGTCCTTTATATTACTGTGATATGATGTGTTCAATACTTACCATTCTGACTTTATTTAGCTATTGTGTCTTGAATTTAGCCTTTCGACCATGATAAGATATTCTGTATTCATGCACATGACTAGATTTAGTGAATCATTGATGTTAACATTTATTAACTTCCTCCTGCTAATTAGGTCATAACTAAGGCTAAGGCTGAAGGGATGCTGTATACGAGAGATTGGGATACTGAGCCTCTTTTCCCCCTGCCCGATGCCAATGCAGTAAACAAGGAGTATGTCTCCTCCCTGTCTTATGCATGAGTACAAAACCACATGTGGGAAAATAACATACTAAATTTTTAATACCAGCAGTTGTACTACTCTTTCTTAGTTGTTGTTAGGTTGTTTATAAGATGTTCATGAGCTGGCACTCCTATCCCCCCCCCCCTCTTCCCTTTTTTTCAAATTGTACAAAAATTTGTTCGAGAAATGATAGTATGCACATTCTATCATAGCAATGTCTGTCACGATCTCAGTGTTCACTAAGTCTGTTTGTCTTCATTCTCCTTTTTAGCACAGTAAAAGAACACGAATCTTTGCACTAACTGTATCTTGTCTTCTTACATCCTGAAATCTTGATTTTATTATCCAGGGGTGGACAGTTTTTGGTTCCAATTTCTTCATCGCCAAAGAACAAGAGAAGTCCTAGTAGGCGAGCCAAAAGTAGGTGGGAGCCTATTCCAGAGGAGAAAGTCGTTGAAAAATCAACTAATATTTCTTATGAAACTGTAAAGTATGGTGGTTGGAACAAACAGGTATTAATCTTACTTCTACCAGAAATTTAGTTAATGAGTTCTTAAACTGCAGATCAAATGGGTCCTACATTGAGTTTGTTTCATTTCCATGTTTATGATGGTTATTCTGACACTTACCATTTTGCCACCATTTAATTTGATTTTATTGGTACATGAAACTATTTCATATTCATTCTATCCTGAAGGGTCAATGCAAGATGAGTTCTACATTCCTTGTGTTTCACTTGTATGCTTGATAATTGTTATATCAACCTTTGCTGATTGTATCACTGCTCAGTTGATTTTATTGGAAGACTCAGTTATTTTAAATCTATTCTATCCTAATACAAGGTTGATGGCTGTTAACCATCTTGCCTAAAATCTTAAGCTATAATAGAGAGCCACGTGTCATTTAAATTTTGCAAACTTGATTTGTTTTTAGGTCAAAGGTCTTAAGATGTGCACAATTTTCATTTTTCATAAATGGATGTTGCCGAGAGTTCAAGGTCTTATCCCAGTTCTAATACCATGTTAAACACCTCATTATAAAAAATTAAGCAGCTAGAGAGGGGCCACAGATATTTGTTTAAATCTTGTCTTCAACAATGGCTTTTGAATCTCAGTTTTTTGGTGCCAAAGTATCATGTAATCACACATCTTGACTTTACTGATGGTTGGCAAACAAAGCTGATGGCAAATGGTTGTAGTTACGGTTAACTTGTTTGAAGAAAAGTATTTTCATGTTCTTGTTTGGATGGGTTACGACATTAATAAAATTTAGCAATGTAACTAAGATTTACATTGCCAAAAATCTTTAGACTTGGCAAGAACCTGATGTCAGGCCTTGTAAATCATCAAAAAGTTCTATCTAATTGGTCAGTGCCAATTGTTAATATGAGTGACCCATTGTGTTCATCTGTTTTGCAGTTTTCAGCTGGAAAAACAGAGAACAAGGGGAATACTTTTAGCACAAAATTCTCTTTTCCAGAGCAGAAAATCAAAAACAATAATGACACAAGACCAACTAAGAGGCAGCGCCTTAGTAATGGTTTGAATGCAACAGAGGGTGAAACTTCTAGTGATAGTGATAAGGAACAGAGATTAACAGCATATTATTCTGCTGCTGTAGCACTTGCAGATTCACCCGAAGAAAAGAAGAGGCGCGAGAATCGTTCGAAACGTTTTGAAAAGGGACGGGGAAGTCGAACAGAAAACAATCAGTCAAAGGCAAAAAAAATGGGAGCCAGCAATTTTTATGCAAGACGGGCTAGTGCAGTAGTACTTGGGAAAAACTTTGAGGAGAAAGGGAGCAGGGCTGTTGAAGATATCGATTGGGATGCTCTCACAGTCAAAGGCACCTGCCAGGAAATTGAAAAACGCTACCTGCGCCTTACATCTGCACCTGATCCTGCTACAGTAAAGTCTTGTGTTTGCTTTGAAATAAATTTATGTGCTTAAATGATTGGTAGAGGTGCATTTTTAAGAAATATATTATTTTGCAGGTGAGGCCTGAAGAAGTACTGGAAAAAGCTTTACTTATGGTTCAAAATTCTCAAAAAAATTACCTTTACAAATGTGATCAGTTAAAATCTATACGGCAAGACCTTACTGTCCAACATATACGTAACGAGCTTACGGTGAAGGTATTTATTTTGTTGATTTCAACATCTATTGATTGTTGTCAGTGTTCATGATTCTGTTTTTCCTCTGTTTATAGCCTCCTATTGTTAATTAAGCTTGCATACTTAACTATCATCGCTCTAAATGGAAATTTGATTTGTCTCTTTTTTCTTGGTTATTAGATTCTCTGGTTTTGGTAAATATCTTTTCTTAATGCCAAGATATGATTTTTTCCTTATAAGGTCTATGAAACTCATGCTCGATTAGCAATTGAAGTTGGAGACTTGCCAGAATATAATCAGGTTTTTTAACTTTGACTTATAAACTTCCATGTTGACTTATTTGTTATTTGTTATTTTTCTGTTTGTGTGTTGTATTAGTCTTAACTCATTGGTGTATCAGTAATGCCACCCTCTCATGTCAGATACTTCTAAGATTCCTGTACTTACGTTATCAGTTTTAAAAGTAGCTTGAAGAATATTGTGGTTATTATGTGTGAGGACAATATTGGTTTGGCTATTCTTTATTTTTGTTCTCGTTTACTAAAATATACATTGAAAAGGGCTATTTCTTTGTACTATTAGACACCAATGATATCTAATATAGACAATGTCCATCCTATTTCATTTCTTTGTACTATTAGACACCAATGATATCAAATAGAGACAATGTCCATCCCGTTTCACTCACTTCATATTCTTTGTCATCATCGAGCGATTAAAAGTGAGGGAGTATGGCTACCTTCACTGTTCTGAAATTGCTTTGACATTTGTTGTTGCATTTATCATAGTACAAGGAGGGGTCTGCTCTGGTGTTTATGGTAGAGGACTGGAGTAACAATGATCTTTCAGATTACCATAAAATAAATTAAAAAAAGAATGTTGATGAATTAATTACAAGAAAGGATGTTGATGAAGTAATTTTGCTTATTATATTTTGATACCTTTTTAATTCAAAGTTATTGAATGGAACTATATATTAGGGACCACAATTTTTTTACTAGAAACTTCTGAATGGAAGAGTCTAGTATCATTAAAATTGAATTCAGTTGGAGTATCTTTTCCCTTATCCCCTGTTTGGTTCAACCAAAATTTTTGATTAAAACTCGAGTCAAAATCAACAATTAATTTTAACCGTAACCCACAACTTTTCAACCACATATTCCATCAACTTTTATAAAAATCTACTAAAACTGTCTTTTTTTTTTTTTTTTTTTTTTAAAACCAAACAGGGGCTTAATTTCTGATAATGCAAACTTATAAACAGGTAAGACAAAAGAAACTTGGAAAACCTATAAATTTGGAAGGTGAAAGGGGCATGGATCTCTTCAATTTTGAGGTTAATNTTTTTTTTTTTTTTTTTTTTCAAAACCAAACAGGGGCTTAATTTCTGATAATGTAAACTTATAAACAGGTAAGACAAAAGAAACTTGGAAAACCTATAAATTTGGAAGGTGAAAGGGGCATGGATCTCTTCAATTTTGAGGTTAATTCACCATTAAAACATTGTTTCTGTAAATCGGTAGCTGATGTTGATGTGTTATCGGTTGTTGCGTTCTGTTCTTGTGGGGACTGCAGCAATGCTCAAAATAGACACGGTGGCTGTTTTCTGCAGTTGAGTTTTACTGGTGCTTTGAGGATTGTGATGTCTTGGTGGTGATAGTATCGATATGAGGTTTTTAAATGTGTTGTTGTCTTTATGAAAATCCTGGTGAGAACAAGTGGCAGCCATTTTTTAGTTGTGTGCTGGTCTGGTAGTTCTCTTTCTCTCTCCCAGACGCAGTGTTCTTTCTTTTTCCCTCGGGGCAGGGGTACATCATATAGAAACTTGATACAACCTTCTTTATCCATTCCTTTTCAGTTTGGGTGAGGGAGTGGGGTGCAAGAGACAATATCCTTCTGCGTATTCTAAACTGTAGATTTCGCAACAGTAAAAGAAGAATTAAATTTTAGTGGCTTTGCCAGGTAGATTTTTCCCAAGGTGAAGGGATCGGAGAAGTAACAAATTTTCTCTAATTGTGCTGTAACTTAAATTAACAAGAGAATAAAAGGGCAAATCTAGAACATGAGTAGGAGTATGTATTTGGTGCTGCTTAACTTGGACAATATCCATTGAAACGAAGTACTGTTTCATCTCATATCATAGCCTATCTGGTTCTACATGAAAGCTATATGTGTTTGTGCTTGTTATATATGAGTGATTTATTTAACTGTGAGGTAGTGTTATATAGTAATTTGCAGAGTTCACTTTTCAATTTGTTTCACCTTAGTAGATTTGGTCTTTAGAGTGGTAATAATTTTTTGCAGTCTAGATTTCCCAATCCTTACCAACTAAAGACCAGTGGTGATGTAAATTTGACATGTATACTGTCTGATTTAAGCTCGCATTTGTATTATAGTGAACTGTTTTCAGATTCATGGAATTAATTTCCTTTTATGAGTTTGTTTTGTTTATCAATTGCCTCTCTGCTCGTGCAGTGTCAATCACAACTGAGAACACTTTATTTGGAAGGAATTAAGGGATGCCATATGGAATTTGCGGCTTACAATTTACTTTGTGTACTATTGCACTCCAGTAATAACAGGGATCTCCTGTCAGCTATGTCAAGGTTTGCGAGCTTATGTACAGTTGCTTTGTTTTTTAATGTTTTGTCTCCTTAACCCTAATTCTTTCTAGAACCAATTAATTATTCTGATGATAGCTGGAGCATTGTCTAAACTTGCGTCCTCTTTCAGCCATCTCTTTCTTTCTCTCCTTGCTGTTTTTTGTGTAATATCCTACTGCCGCACTTGTGTGTTTCTCCTTGCAATTTTTTCTCCTATGTTTTACCATTTCTTCTCTTGTCACACATAACAAGTTCCTTCTACCCTAGTAGGATTGGACTGCCACCATCCCATGCCGAATTGGTGAGATTAAGAGGACAAGAAATGTTATAAACTTATGAAGAACTAACTTTTCTGAAATATAGTAATGCTTTCATTTCAGAATAAGTTGTCTTGATTTGTGTTGATTTGGAGTTCTGGGTGAGGCTTATCACATACCATTTTCCTTACCTCCACGCTGTTAGTATCCCGCCCAGACACCAACAAACTACTTGTCTCATGTATTGTTTGAATTCACAGCCTTAGCAAAAACCTGCATGATACGTTACTTCTCGTAACATAGAAGGAAATGAAAATTTATACCTCAAAAATCTGATATTGATACTGAACTTCAGCTTTTCGTTCACAACAAAATGTCTTCGGACAATATCAATAGCAAAATCATCTCTATGGGCACCGTCTTGCAAATAGGCTGAAATTTTTCTTGGTCTTAAGCAAGGAGAAAAGTGAGATTGTGATTGAGATTATTCTTTCCAATCCTAATTCTATCCTAAATGACAGGGCTTGTCCGCTTTTCTTTGCCAAAGGAAATTGATTTAGTTTTGATATTATTGCACGTGCTCGAATCTCCTTTTATCCTAACATGGTTTAATGCTACTGCCAAACATTGTTGCAACCAAAATTAGAGAAAGATCGTTTTAATCCAAATAAGAACATCTTATTCCAATTTCTATGATTTTTAATTTAATTTATATCAATTATCCAAAATTGCTTGCATCAGTGACTTTAAAACATTTCACCAACACGCGACTACTAGTTGGTCGACCAGGGTCTCAAGAACCTAATTTCAATAGGATTTCGTGAATACTCACAATCTCAGTGCTATTCACGAACTTTGTGTTAATCAATATATTCCGTTCACTAAAGAAATATGACTAAGCTTTTAGATTCTGTTTCAGATAATATTAAAACAATACCATTTTTACCTTTTTCCTTGACCTACTAATAATCATAGTGTATTTTCCCTCGCGATGATGATCAATATCGAAAAGAATAAATATTATGAACCTATTAGACCTCCCAACATTCCTTGAGTTACTCATTTGACCACTCACTTATCTCTAGTTGAAATCTAATTTGTAGTAAATGTCGTCATTATCTATTCTAATGCAATTTCTTTTATTAAAATTACCATGTACATGGATTTTAGGATCTGGACCATTTTATTAGTTTAAAGTAAAATTATTTTATCAAGATTTAGTGCATGTTTGGGAAGTGATTAATTAAAACTTAAGTTATTGTAAGTTGTGAATTTATTAAATGTGTGGATAATAAGCGAGTAGTAGTTGTAGTCCTACGAAACATGTGAATAAAAATATGTTTGACCATAAATGATTATATTATAATAACTTACCAAACACACTCTTATTGTAGTGTCTATATCAAAACTATAAAACAAATTGTCCAACATACTGAGGATATTGACCACGACCTCATTTGATATCTTTATGGAATTACTCCTATGATTTGAGTCTATTGGTCTTTCTAAATTACAAGACGCATAATATAGTAGCTTTGAGTAAACAAATATTAGCAATACTATTTTTAGGAAATGCGTTTTCATTGTTATGTACCTATGATGCACCGACACGAACTCGTGTCTGGCAACTTGTGTCGGACACGATTCACGATTTTTCAAAAAAGTACTAACCGGACATGTCTTCAACATATTGATTAAATTCCTTAAAATTTTTCATTTATATAGTATAAATTTTTTTTTTAAAGGTAATTAAAATTTTATTAATCAAAAAGCATAATACACGGGAAGTGTATTATCGACTTAAATCAGAAAGAAACAACATAAAATCAGGCAGCCCGTCAATATGCCTAGTGGCCGCAACATTAAACCAACTATACAAAGTTAAATAAAACAATTCCCTAAATTGTTCTGTTGTCCGTAATTGGTCTTCAAAACAACGACTGTTTCTTTCTCTGCACACACACTAAACGATTGTTTAGTTTTATACTAATTATTAATTGTTCTTGCTAAAATCTTTTAAATATGAGTACTTATTTTTTATTTAATAATAATTGTTAAAAATATATAGTATTTCTAGTAAAAAGGAAAGATGGCCATGACAAGTGTCTGAGGAGTGTCAGTATTCGACATGTGTCGGATATTGACACAATACCCTAGTTGAAGTGTCGTGCAACATAGTCCTGTATGATGTTTTCTGAGACATAACGCACTAACATGTCAAACCCAAAATCTCATTCTACTTACCGGTGACCAAGACAAGTCACTTCATCCCATTGAGGTCGACATTCTATATTCTCTAGCTATCTTTGTAACTCAACCCAGTAATGAACAATTTATCAAGTTACCAGAAATCCTTGAATTGTTCACGTCATGTACAATGTAAACTTGGAGAAAAGATTTCATTATGTAATAGAATTATGTGCATAGAACATAAATAGGAAATAATGAAATAAAAGTCAAAGTTCAATTTGTTACATAGAGGAATTTGATTTAAGATTCCTAACATGACTTGCCAGTTAGACATTGAAGTCTGTTGGCTGGAATAAGGTTTTGAATACATTGACAGTTATGCCGCTTGTGCCAATCCAATGAAGGGACAAAATGGGAAAGAGGATGGATGATTATATAAAAATAAAAACGGAAAGATGGATAACTTTTAACCAGTTTTGTTTGTTTCAGATAATGATGTGTTACTATCTCATTTGCATGGAATTTGATAGCTTATATTATTGTGTGATAGATCGAATTACTAGTTCTTCTGTTGCTTTAAATTTGAGCTTGGCATGCTAATGAAATAATTTCTGACTCCATTTGGTTGTGGCACATAATTGATGAAGTGTTTAAATTAGTCAGTGGCCAGAGGGAGATTTATCAGGTCGGTTTTGTTCTCATCTGTGAGCAGATAAACATGCTAAACTTTCCTGGCTGTCAATATATTCTACAGATTATCAGCTGATGCTAAAAAGGACGAAGCAGTAAAACACGCTCTTTCGGTTCGTGCAGCCATGACTTCTGGAAATTATGTAATGTTTTTCAGACTGTACAAGACAGCACCTAATCTTAACAGCTGTCTTATGGGTGGGTATACATCATAGTTTGAACCACCAAATTAATTTACTTGATCGATCACCATATGAACAAATAGATGACAAATACAGTTCTGATTGCAGATCTTCACGCTGAAAAGATGCGATATGCTGCCATAAGATGCATGTCTCGTTCATACCGCCCTACAGTTCCCGTGTCATATATAACTCAGATTCTTGGTTTTGCTAATCTCTTGCTTTCAACTGATGAGAAGGATGTGGATGGAGTGGAGGACTGTGTGGAATGGTTAAGAACTCACGGCGGATGCCTCACTTCGGATAACGCTGGAGAGATGCTTCTGGATACGAAGGTAATTTTATCCATTGTATTTTTATGCAAGCAGGGTTCAAGAAAACTTTTATGGATTGATATTTTTTCATTCAAACTCATTTCTAAAACATGTTTGATTGCCCAAAAGAAGTACAGATTGGAATATATGCTTGAAAAAGCTCTTACAGTAGAATCAATTTTATTGTTGAATGCAGTGGTTTCCATTTGAAAATGTGTGAACTAAATTGTAGTTCTACAAGCCCTAAGTTTCATGGTAACTCAACTAGTTGTGCACCTTCAAATGACCATGTTTCCTTTCATCCTATAAGATAGGAGATAGCTATTAGTGAGAGAAGCGATCACTAAGTATGGGCTGATAGATGAAAGCAGCAGCCTTGCACAAAATGTAAAAATATGAGGGGAAAAAATGGCATACGTTAGTATTAAATCTACAATTAAATCTACAACTGATATTTCCACAAAATTTTACAATATATATATATATTTTTTTAACCCCACCGGCCTCACGCCACAGAAAACCAGCCATATAGCCGAAAATATTGCTGTTGCTGCTTGTGGGCCCACTACCGGAGAACCAAATCACCTCCATGACACCGGCGAGTCACAGGCGACATGCTGCGGTGACAATAGCGAGGAAGATGGTGAATGCGCAGGTCCAGAGATTGAGGAAC
>CAIGRR010315295.1:0-10021 GCA_903798365.1 Fraxinus sp. 1973-6204 | reverse complement strand
TAGGTGTTTTGACACCCATTTTAGTAGAAAAATGTGTTTTTGAATAGTGATTGATGGAAGAATATGTGGTTAAAAAGTAAGGAGAATTTTTAGGTTTATGTGTAATATTATTTTATTGATAGAATGTGTGATTGAAATGAAAAAAGAGAAAAAAATGAGAATGAGAATGAGAAAAAAAAATGGATGCCAAACAAGGGCTAAATATTTTTTATTTTTTGTAAATATGAATTAGTCAACAATGAAAGTTGGTAGATTTTTTTTTAAAAAAATAGAAAAGCGTCTCCCCGTGCGCGCACGGGGAGAGACAATTTTTTTTTTTTGGTAAATATGAATTAGTCAACAAAAATAACTGCTGTAGCAAAAAATCAGACATAAACAATAAATAATGGGGCTAAAGTGGGAAAATCCGTTAATTGGGAGGGATAAATTTGGGTTTGCTGAATTTCACGTTTCTTTTATAAACAGTAAATGGAGGGATAAAAGGGAAAGTTAAAATACGTCTTAAATGAATAGTAACCAAAGGGATTCCCTCTTTTAATAGAAGAGGGATTATGGAAAACGTGCATACCTTTTATTTTTTGACATTTTCACCCTTATTTCCATCTTTCATTGCACAAAAGGTCATTTTCACCTATTTTCTCAATTAAAAATTATGAAATGACGAATATACCCTTCTCTTTAAATAAAAGAAAAGGAAAAAAATTTAATTGCAATCACAGTCCCAAATTTTTTAAAAAAGCCCAAATATATCACAAATAAATTATTAAAAGAGGTAATTAGCACATAATGTTCCTATCTTTCCCTATTATTGCAAAAAAAGTCTCTACCTTTTATTTTTTTGGCATTTCGCCCTTAAGTACACATTTAATTGCGTAAACCATCATTTCTATTCATTTTCATCCAATTTCCAATAAAAAATTGTGAAATGACGAATATACTCTCGTATTTAAATAAAAAAAATATATTTTAAATTTCTAATTTTTTAATAATTTATTTGGGACTCATTTGTAATTTGTAATTTGTAATTTTTTAAAGTCTTTAAATAAATTTAATCGGGACTCGATTGCATTTTTTTTAAAATTAATTTTGTTTAATAATTTGTTGTGGACTTGTTTGCACTTTTAAAAAATTTGGGACTATAGTTGAAATTAATTATTTAGCTTTTTATTTAAATAGTAAAGTATATTCATCATTTCACAGCTTTTTATTCAGAAATTGAATGAAAATGGATAGAAATGATGGTTTGCACAATTAAATGTGTAATTAAGGGTGAAAATGCAAAAAATGTAGGGACTTTTTTGCAATAATAGGGAAAGGTATTGACATTATGTGCTAATTACCCTTTTAATAATTTACTTGTGACTTATTTGGGCTTTTTAAAAAAATTTGGGACTGTGATTGCAATTGGTTTTTTTTTTTTCTTTTTTTTTTCTTTCATTTAAAGAGAATGATATATTCGTCATTTCATAATTTTTAATTTAGAAAATAGGTGAAAATGACATTTTGCGCAATGAAAGGTAAAAATAAGGGTGAAAATGCCAAAAAAATGAAAGACATAGACGTTTTCCATAATAACAATAAAAGGTGTGACGTTATGTGCTAATTATCATTTCTTAAACTTTAGGGAACTTTGATAGAAATAGGCCATTTGACATCTCATTTTTAAAAATGGTACATCCAAATTATTTGGCGCACCGAGGAAGTTTAGGACATCTCCAAAAGCAACACTAAAACACCAAAATACATTAAGCACCTATTTGTTTTCATATTTTAGCTCATTTTAATAGATTTTCCTACTGTTGCAAATCTTCTCCAGCCTTTTTTTTTTTTACTTTTTCTCTCACAATGTATTGGTATCTGACCTCCGAGGTCGATAAGTACAGTTTGGTATATGCGATAAGCCTGTGCTAACGTGAGTTCAGATATGTGAGGTCACCTTAGATTATGTGGTTTACCGAGGCCTAATGAAATATAATGATTGAAGATTTCTTACACATTGTACTAATAATCAATGGACAAGTGACATATCAGCGCCCACTAATTGTACCAATAATATCTTTTAGCTTCATTCCCTAAATAACTCATTAATTGTTGGGGGCCACATATAAGGTTAACTCATGATGACCCGACAGACCGAGCTCGTTAACCAATCCAAACATGCTAGAAGTGTACTTTCTTAACTCGGCACTTTAGTTAATAAGATGGGGAAAGAGGGACAACGACCACTTCACATTACAAGTATTTCTACATTTCATATTTTAAATATCTCCTTTAAAAAGAAGAGGAAATAATGGTATTTAACTCTTGTAATCTGTGATTTACGATCAATCAGATTCTTATTTGCATCTTAAGTTGGCTTGAATTTTGTTTATACAATTTTCGACGTCAACAAACGCATCTGAAAGTTTTTAAAAAATGGTAGAAACATTAATTCTTGTTGACAAATAATGGGAAACAAACATGGCCTAATTTTTGGTGCAAAAGCTCTTCAATGTGGCACCAAAGTTTGCACTAAATGGTGCAAAGTCAAATTTACCATTTTTTCTATTTGCCAAACTAATTGATAGATGGTATTTGTGTTATATATTTTTTCATACAATAATTTTTTATTATTATAATTCTTATTATTTTTATTTTTATTCTTATTATTATTGTTGCTGTTATTATTATTATTATTATTTACATTTAAAATAATTTTTAATAATTTTTTAAAAAAAAATCTTTAATTTAACGTAATTATTTATTTAGTAATTTATGTATTTGAAAAATAAATAAAGAAATAATTTTTCAAATAAACCAATTATTAAAAATAAAAAAAATGAGAGAAAAAAAGATTAAACACTGTTCATTTGGTATAATGGTTGGAGATGATTTTTAATTTGGTACAAGATTTGGTGAAAAATGGTGTAAGACTTACCTCAACTTTTGGTGTAGGGTTGGAGATGGCTTTAGCCCTTGTTTGGTTTCCATTTTTTCCATAATACATTTTTTCTCTCTTATTTCCAATTACACATTTTTCAATAAAATAATATTACACGTAAATCTAAAATTATTCCTCACTTTTTAACCATACATTTTCCATTGAATCACTATTCGAAAAAGTATTTTTGGGAGAAAAATAGAACTCAAATATGTTATTAGTCCTCAAGTTTTTATTGGAGATATTTAGCCGTAGTAAAAGTTAATAATTAAGCCTCTGTTTGGCCCTCATTGAAATTTTAATACTTTTTTCTCCCTCTTCTATTCAACCATACGTTTTTTAATAAAATAATATTACACATAAATAAAAAAAATTTCATTCTTTTTAACCACGGATTCTCCCAAAAATTACTATTTCAAAATACATTATTTCCAAAAATTCATTATAATGGGGGCCAAATAAAAGCTAATTTTAATTACATATTTCATAGGTTCTATAACTTTTCAACCACATATTTTATCAAGTTTTATCAAAATCAACTAAAAATTTGATTTTAATCCCCACCCAAATAGGGCATTAAATCCTCATCTTTTCATTTACTAGTTAAAGTCGAACGTACATTGTACGTTATTTTAAAATACTTTATAAGTGCTGTAAAAATAATATTTGGCCCCTATTTGGTACACATTAAAATTTTCGTTTTCATTCTTCTACTCATTTTCAACCGCACATTTTTCAATAAAATAATATTTTTCATCACATCAATAACTTTTCTTTCTTTTTCATCCAACCATTCTTTATCAATCTACTATTCCAGAATACATTCTTTCAAAATAATGTGGCTCAAACACACCCTTGATATTAATTTGTTGGAAGAATTTGATAAGTTTCAAACGAATTAAAGAATATAAAATTCAGGATAGAAATTTAAGAGAAGAAAGTTATACTCTCAAAACTCAACTTTTATTATTCAGATTTTTTGTATAATGAAATACTATAAATGAGCAACATTTTTATACTGCATTTGATATGTAGGAATGAATTGCTAATACATGAATTTAAACACCCATTAAAATTCTTAAATACATGAAAAAAAAATTCATTTATAATAACTCTAGGTTCATGTAGATTAAGATTCATCAAGTCAAGACTAATTAAGTTTAGATTAATGTGAATGTTAATTAAAGAAAACATAATAACACGAAATTCATACTTCAAAATAATTTTGTAGTATTTATTACAAATTGAAAAAATAAAAATAAAGTATTATTGAAATAATTGAATTATAGTAGGTTGATTCTCGCTTGATGTTTTATTTAGTATATTTAGATTAATGTGAATGTTAATTAATGAAAACTTAATAACACGAAATTCATACTTAACAATAATTTTGTAGTATTTATTACACATTGAAAAATGAAAATAAAGTATTATTGAAATAATTGAATTATAGTAGGGTGATTCTCGCTTGATGTTTTATTTAGTACAATTATAGATATTTTACAATTTCAGTACACAACTTTCATTTTTGTCATTTAAAATATCAATTTTTTGAAAGGATGTTATTATTTATTTTATTTAGTGGAAAAAAAAGGTTAAATACTAATATTGTAGTTTAAAATATCTATCTTTCCTCAATTTTGTCGTTAAATACTAATAAAGTTAAATGTTTCAATAATCACCCTACTTATATCATAATGACAAGTTACTGAATTTTAGCTTCACAATGTTCATTGAACTTTGTCCGTTTGTACTCCACCTATCATGTGTCTGATTATATTTCCTTCATTTGCTAAAACCGTTTGTTGCTAATTGGCTATATGCCTATAAAATCTAAATTGTACTATACTTTAGATTAATTTTGCAATTATACTAGACTTGATAATCTATGATGTAATTTTATTAAAAAAAAAAAAAAATCAACATATTTGAAAATGAAAGGCTCTTTTTTATCCTTTTTTTTTTTTTTTTTTTTTTTTTCCCAGCTCTGCCCAAGAAAAACAGAGGGCCTTCTGGTGGTTGCCAATTTCTCAGCCACCGATTAAAGAAATCAATGATTTTTTTGTTAAAAAACCTGACGATAATAAGAGAGGGATTTTTCGTTTTTTAAGAAAAAAAATCATTGATTTCATTATTGGACTGCTGTCGCTTTGATATTCTGTTTACGGGATCATCAACCTTAGAAGGTATTTTGTATGCACATGATACACATATAATAACATATATTGTTACTTTTGACAATTTGATAGTGAAGATTTAAATAATTATACCTGTTATTTCTTTATTTATTTCTAATTTCAATATGTGCAAATGGGGTTTTTCAAGAAATGTTTGTTTGTTTTGCTTTGTTAATCTTCGTTTCTTGCAATTAAATAGTTTAATTGGCTTGCTTTAATTAACTATTTCTTTACTGAAAATTCTGAGAAACCATCTAATTCCAGAAAATGAAGAAAATTTTTCTCCGAAAATGATGGTCTCAAACGTTCTTGCAATGAAATAGTTTAATTGGCTTGCTTTAATTAATTGTTTCTTTACCGAATTCTGAGAAACCATCTAATCTTCGAGAAAATGATGGTCTCTAACGTTCCTAGTTGAATATTTGCTTATGATTTTGTTGTTTTATCCTAATTTGTACTCCAATCAGCATGAATAATTCAAGTTTTTACTTAATTTGCTGGAAAAATTAGTTATGAAGCATCATTTTTGCTTCCAGTTAGGGTTTCTGTAATTCTTGAAATGGAAGCTTCAAAAGCATTTCATATCAAGATATCTAGAAAATTACTGTATTGACGACTGCTTTCCTTTAATTACTCTGACGTCCTGACAAATAAATTCTTGATATGGATAAAGGATAAATATTGCCGAAGTACCCTATTTTATTGCTGTAATGAGTCTCCTTCATTAGGATTAGGATCTTGATCTGTCATTGGACCATCGTTTGGCTATTTTTTGGTGTTTTGTAGCTCGTATTTACATTATCACAGGATAGAATAGTATATGTCAAGTATTCTCAGAACCATCCAAAATCCAACACATAAATGAACTGTTGCTACTACTACTTATTGCTTTTATTAATTGAGTCAGTAGACCATCACGTGGGCTGTGGCTTATATCAAATTGCAATTTTTGTCACCTTTCACACAAATATAATGCTGGTGGTAGTGCTGTAGAAGGCCAATATGCTCTTATTTTTCTATAGCAGAGGATGAGATCAGAGAATCCAGATCCCGGTGTTCATGCCCCTCTGCTACCTGAAGTCCAACCGGTTGATGATAAGACATCTGATGATGGCGGATCGATTTCTGGTGCTATATTCAACATTTCGACTGGCATGATTGGTGCTGGAATTATGTCAATTCCTGCAACTTTCAAGGTCCTAGGTGTAATCCCAAGCTTTATAGTGATCTTAATCATTGGTTTCTTCGTGGATGTCACTGTGGAGTTCCTATTGAAATATACCCAGTCAGGCGAGTCTAATACGTATGGCGAGTTGATGGCCGAGTCATTTGGGAAGTTTGGATCTATTGCACTTCAAGTTTGTGTTATGATTACCAACCTCGGTGCTTTGATAATCTATTTGATTATCATTGGTAAGCAACAATTTATTTGTATTTATTTGGCATAAATTGATTCTCATAATTTGTTAGATGCAATTTGTTGATTATGTCACTTATTTTATCCGTTGTCATTGTTCATATGATCACAGGCTAATGGTTATTCAATTTGATGATTTACAGGAGATGTCCTCTCGGGAAACCAATCTGAAGGATCATTGCACTTGGGCATTTTACAGGAATGGTTTGGCATCCACTGGTGGAACTCACGTGCATGCTCTCTCCTTTTCATTGTACTCTTTGTTCTACTTCCGTTACTTCTTTTCCGGCGCATAGGTTAGTAATGGTACTTTATAAAGGAATATACAACGCTCGTTTGATCCCCCATTATTCCACATTATAATGAGAGAAATAGTAATTTTTTGAAGAATGTGTGGTTAAAAAAAAATGAAAAGTTTTTAGAATTACGTGTAATATTATTTTATTGGAGAATGTGTGGTTGACTTGAGGAGAAAAAATTATAATTTAATGGGAAACAATGGGGGCCAAACGGGGGCACAAACTTGCGGCCTTCTTGTTATTCATTTATACTTAGTTTACGTTTATGTTACTCAGTCTATAAGTTTGCTGTTGACACTTAGATCTACATTCATTCTTAAGGGAGTTTGTTTTAAATGAATTATAATTATTTCAACCTTAGCAAAGATGATTTTGGATCAGATCTTAAACATCCTGAAATACAAAAGGAAATTGGTAATATTATACCATGGTTAATAATACATATAGCCCCTGTTTGAGATCCATTATTTAAAAAGTATTATTTTTTTCCCAAACTCATTTTCAACCCCAAAAATAATTTTACACGTAACCCCAAAACTTTTTCCTACTTTTTAACCATAAATCCTCAAAAAATAACTATTACAAAATCCTTTTTTTTTCGAAAAATGGGCTCAAACAAGCCCATAATTTGTTTTATGTGAAAAAAGAAGCAGATTTTCTTAGAATCAGAATGCACGAACGACTAACTCTTTTACAGCTTGGTATCTACAGATTCCTTGAGGCATGCCTCAGCTATATCCGTGCTACTAGCGGCATTTTTTGTTTCCATATGCTCGGTGATGGCAATACATGCAATGTGGGTCGGAAAAACCCAAAGACCAAGGCTGGGACCGGACTTTGCAAGTGGTGTCTCGTATTTTGACCTCTTTACCACCATTCCAATATTTGCAACAGCCTTTGGATGCCATGTAAATGGTATGATTACAAGAGCTTATGAAGATAATGGCTCTTATTTCATTCTGGCTTTTTTTTTTTTGTTTTAAATTGTGGATTTGAAGTCAAAGAACTGATAAGCATATATCTAAGAAATGGACAGATTATTCTTGCTTCATTTGGTGAAATAATATGATCACATAACCTGATTTTTCAGGATCAATCAAGAAATGTTCAAGAATATGCAGCACTAACGCATGACCTGATTCTCAAGAATTTATCATCATATTTATTTATTCATAGCGCTTGACACATTTCTTGACTATAAAAATCATGTGTGCAGTTCATCCCGTCAGAGCAGAGCTTGGTAGACCTTCCGACATGAGCTTAGCAGTCCAAATATCTCTGGCACTATGTGTTGTAATTTACTTTGCAGTTGGCTTCTTTGGGTACTTGCTGTTTGGGGATTCAATCATGGCCGACATGCTTGTGAACTTCGATAAAATTTCGGATTCCCTTGTTGGTACAATTCTCAACGATACAGTAAGGCTAAGTTATGCAATTCACCTAATGCTGGTTTTTCCTGTGATGAACTACTCATTAAGGGTTAACGTGGACGAATTACTCTTTCCTAAGAAACCTGCGGAAAGTGTGAGATTTTTCTCTCTTACGTGTATTCTACTTGGATTCATATATTTGGTAGCAATAGCTATTCCGAACATCTGGTATTTCTTCCAATTTATGGGGACAACGACTGTCGTTTGCCTCATGTTTATATTCCCGAGCTCAATCATTCTCAGGTACGGACATGTTTCATAATCTCACTCGTCATAGTAAAATGGAGAAGAGGAGCGAAAAAGATTTTGAACTTGTTTGGCCGTGCTTAAAAGCAAGTGAAACTTCCTTGTTAAGTTACTTATTTTCTTTACCTTTCAAAAAAAAAGTTGCTTATTTTCTTAAACAGGATTTTTCAAAGTTATTTTTGCTATGAGAAATTTCGAGCACAACCAAATGTTCTCTTGCGACTTGATTTGTGGAAAAGTAACTTTGCAATTAGTTAAGGTCATTTGACAATCACATGTGGCAAAATAAGTAACTTTGTTTTACTTAAAGCACAGCCAGACATGCTTAAGCCTTTTTATAGTTGCCTGATTATATATTTGTTTCAACTCCTCTTTTCCTCGTTCCTGTCTCACCCCGTAAATTTATTGCAGAGATGTGCATAGCATATCTACCAGTCGGGATAAGATATTGGCAGTATTGGTGATCATGCTAGCTGTTGGGACTAGTTTGGTTGCCATTTTCTCAAATCTCTCTGATTACTTTGGCAAATAACCTGATTAGAGTGTCACCAGCCACAAATCTTTAGGAGCTGATTGATGTCGAATGAGTTTAATTGTCATTTTCTTTAAATATGTCGAATTTTAGTTTGAAGAAATGATTTGTTCTTATGGCAATTGTGAAAATCAGCTCATGTTGATCAGTTTTTAGTTAGTTCAGACATTTGTAGGAAGGTCCTCTATTATGTTGTTGTAGTCAGTGGAACAAGATCATTTTGTCTCATTTTAATACAAGTGGTGGATATTTGGCTAATACTGAAAAGGGTAGCGGAAAAAATCCGTGTATGTTGTTCAGATTCATCAAAGGTTAAAAAACGACGTGAGAATCATTTACGTCACATGTAATTTGATCCTACTATTACATAAATCGATGATGATTATCACTTTTAAATCATTGAATCCATTTGAAATCCCTTTCGCCAACATATCCCCCTGATCAGATTTGCTTTCACAATATATGCTGTCTTTTGTTGTTATCTCCATATTCTTGAGAATGTTATATATATTTAATTGAACAAAATTGACATTTCATTAATAGAAACGCATGATTTTGATACTTCTGAGATACGTTTGTTTGAAATGTTTTATCTAAATGGTTAGCCAAAGATTGAATGACTTTAACCAAAAAAAATTCTTCATTCTTATTCAATTAAGGTTAGTAGTTGTGACTTTTAAGTAAATAAGTAGTAATGCTTCTTTAAATAAGTTGCTTTTGTATTCTTCAAAAGGGGATCACAATAAAATTGATGGGAAGTGCTAGACGTACTCCACCAATTACTACATGGATTACTTCCTGCTGACGTGGCTACTCTTTGAATGGAAAAAGCTATATGTACTACAAGATTGTCCCGAATTGTTTACTTGCTGTTGACATGGCATTTAGGAGAGTCAAACATAACAGCTGGTGAGTTGAAACTGAAATCATATGATAATCTCCATTCTTGAACAAACCCCCAAAATTGAATTTTCACCTCCTCCCCTTGCACTCCTCTCTC
>CAIGRR010315281.1:0-11783 GCA_903798365.1 Fraxinus sp. 1973-6204 | reverse complement strand
CATTTTTTGAATTAACCATTCCTGACCACTGTAGATGATAATGACAGGAAAATCAATTGTTGGAAATCAATAATCCCTCCCAGACAGCCGCTATAACTGAACTGTTAGATGGGAATGTTAATTTCTTAAGTGACAAAACGACAAGGGCCACAATGCTTAGTTTCATTCTTATCACACCCTATACATTGTTGTAGAACTTCTTAAATGGTATTGTGGCTATGTTAAACCTTAACTGACACTAAGGTTGAAGATTGTCAAATTTTGTAATTCAATAGGAAATTATGATTGAGAGCTCAAGTTCCTTTAGATTATTAATCCAGTAATTTATATTCACTTCTGTGATTTCAGGCGTACTTATCTCTTCCAGAGGGGACTGCTTCTGTAGTTGGGTTGATTGCTATGATGACTGATCATTACAGCAATTTGGTGAGACTATTCTAATTCTAATAGCATGCCATACATTTATCCTGCAAAATTCATATTATGAAGAGCTGAAATCGTTAATTTTGATAAAAACAGAATTTTGTTGATGAACAAAAGAATGTACAGGAGTCGATGACAAGTGCTCCTCTATAATGAAGACAAATATACAAAAAGAAATAAAAAATGAACGGAAAACTCCATTTGTGTTGTAAATTGATCTTGCAATATGAATAATTGTAATAATTTGGGTGCAAATGGTTTTTTGTTACACATTATTTTAATGCTTCATTCTTGTCCCCAGAACCCTAAATGATATTTTATATTCCTTTTTTCCTCCTCTCTCTCCCATCAAATGGAAGTGATATTTGAAAAATCAAAATGCTAGTTCCAAACCAGAGTGGAATTTGTTGAAATTAACAATATATCGTATCATGAACAGGGTTCTTCAAGTTTCTTGTGCAATTTGTTCTGTAAGACTGCTTACAGTGAATAATTATTGAGAGTATTTGATAATATTAAATGCCAGTTAGCGCTTTCTTAGTTTTGACAAGGTAATGCTGTTGGTCTTTTCGAGTTTTGATAGCATTTTAATTGACTTGTGAGTACTTGGTCATGTGGAACTTGGCTTGACAGGCAGGAAGTGATAATGAACAAGAAAGCAATGATGGAGCAGGATCATCTAGGAATCCTCAAAAGCGTGCTAGGGGAAAACTCCAACCCACTACCTCTAAAGCATTGGACGTACAATTTATTTCACATTCCCAGACTTTTTCACCAAATCATGGTTGTCTGTCAGTGTTAAAGAAGAAACGCTCTGGGGGTATGTTATGTAAACCATAATTCAAGCTATAGCATGTATGCAGTAATGTGCTCTTTTTCTCTGTTGCTCCCTCTCTGGCGTCCAACCCCATTCAGGTGCAAAGACAAACATGCATCTGTACCACCGCACATTCATTAACAAACTGGTGATAGCACACAAGAAGCTTCTTTTTTCAGTTGACCATTAATTGGCTTCTTCTTTCTCTACCCTATTTGTTTAATGATTTATATTTAAAATTCCTAGATGCCAATGCAGGCACGACGAAAATTCAAGTCTTTAAACATATAGGTGCATTCCCTCTTGTGAACATTCAACTATTTTTCTGAATAGCCAGCCTTAACATAAAGAGAATCTCTATATGCTATAAGGATAACCCTTTCTCTTTGTTTTTATTTAATAAAATAATCCCAGCTAGGCCATAGCATAACTCACATCGTCAACTGTCATTGTTGGTTTCATGCACATTTGGGTGTCAAATCCACAACAGCTGACCTCTCAAATTGAGAGAGTTCATAGATAGGTTTTCTTTTTTATCTGCCGTAATAAGAGACACTCAGATGTAACTCTGAGTCTGGAGCTTGTTTCAGGAAGCCGACCTCGTCCTGTTGGAAAAAGGACACCAAGGTTCCCCGTTTCATTTTCATATGAAAATATCAATGCGGAAACGTATTTTTCTCCAACCAGGCAAGGTTTAAAGCTAAAGGCTAATGCCAACGATGAAGTTGCTCATGAAATAGCCATAGCTTTGGCTGAGGCTTCACAAAGAGGTGGTTCTCCCCAGGTTTCTCGAACACCAAATAGAAGAGCTGAGACTGCTATGTCTTCACCTTTTAGGAACGCTCAGAGAAAGGTAATGGTTTTGACCTTGTAAAATAGACCACGCTTCTTTGTACAATTTATGGACCTGCTGTTGGTTATAGGATTCTGTACCAGAAATGGTCAATGCGAAGCTCTTGGCTATGGATGAAGAAAATTTAGAAGGAAGTGTGGAAGCTGACACTGGAGAGTTGACTAGGTTTGAATCTCATAGGACTGAATCTGAAAGTCCTCGTACAGCAAGACAGAAAGGGAGAAAATTTGAATCCGCAAAGGTTGAAGTAGATTACAATAGTGAGAATCATTTGAATGACGTCAAGGAAGAATGTAGTAGGATGGAGGAAGGTCAAAGGATTGGTACAATTAGAGGTGATGTTGAGGTCACAGAACCCAAAATTTCAAGGTCCTCCATGGGTCAGAGAAAGAAAAGCAAAAAGGTTCTTTTTGGGAGAGGTACACCAATTCTTTATGAATTCTTGTTGTTTCATGTTTCAAATCCCTTTTTGTTCTTTGAATCATGTTCTTGTATGATTGTGTAGGTAAGCACGAGAGATTTGTCACTTTTTAACGATGTCGACCTAAAATTCGTCATTTTGTATTTGCCAATAATAGATCATGTGGTTGAAATAAGGAATTAATATGCTAGCCTGTTGTGGAAGCATGTTGACCAAACTTTCTTGTTTCTTATATTGAATTTAAATTATTATAGCCCTAACTTCACTCTGCTTTCTCCTTTGTTTTCCCTCCTACATTTGCTTATATAAGTATTTCAGCCTAATTATGAAACAGAAGTAAACATTATAAGAGTTCCTATACAATTTGATTAGTGATAAGAAACTTTGTTCATTGTTGAATGTGGGGGTGGGGACGGAGATTGGAAACTACTGCACCAAATTCCTTTGTCAACTGAGATCATGTTGCCCAAGAGATTCAATACACAATCGCTTAGGATATGGGCCTTTTTTTCTTTTAAATAATGTGGACCGCTCCATCATTATTGAGGTTGCTGCGTCGTGGAATAACCTTTATTTGTTGTTAAGGCACTTTATTTCTTTTTCTTGTGACATAAGTTCGTTTATGGAAAAAACTTTTTATATCTATACCAGTTGCCACTAACTTCAAGCATCATGCTGTTGGCATATGTTGATCTTTGTAGATGAAGATGCCTTTGATGCCCTGCAAACTTTGGCTGATTTGTCTTTGATGATGCCAACAGAAAACGAAGAAGGTAAATAATAATGTTCACATTTTTTATTTTAAATATCGTTGGAAGGGCCAGATTGACTATATAAATTATTTAATCCAGTTAGTTGCTTATCATGCAACTTGATTTAGTTTATAATGTTGGCATTTAAATTCTCTGCTCGATAAATTTCATATCAGGTTCTTACTTTTATACACCATTTCGGTATAAGAAAATGTATCATCCGTGTATTTCTTACAACACGGAATTTGTGTAACTTTCGGTAAATGTGATGATGATACTGTCTCTGCAAATGTTTTTAATAATGATTTATAGGTTGTTTCTTCAGCAAGCAATTAAATATGGTGAGAGGTGAAAATTGTTTTGTTTGCAGTTTTTTCAGTTCTATTTTGGAGGAGTTTGTTTAGGGTTTAGGATTTCAGCTCACTTTTTGATTTCTACCCTTTATTTTTTAAAGTTTCGCTGAATGTTTCCATTAGATCAAGCTATTGCAGTTCATGGATTCACCATTTCAGTCATCTGTGGAATCATTATTTGGTTTTTCCAGTCTTCATTCATCATGTATGAATTTATTCTTTATTCAGTCATAACTTAATTCAATTTCGTCCTGATGTGTCAGAGTCAAGGGTTCGGTTAAAAGATGAAGATCACGATCATGTAGATGAATCTGGGTCATTAGAAGCTCAGCCAGTAAACCAGAAAAGGGACAGACGTAGATCTGCAGGGGTTAGGATGAAAGGTTACCTATCAATGATAAATTCTGAAGTGGCTTTTGGTAAAACGTCAAAACCTGGAAAAGGTTCAGTTTCCGATGTTAGTGCTGTCGCTGAAGAAATTCCGGATTCTCATCAATCTATCTCGAAAACATCAAGGAGAAAGCAAAAGAGGTTAGCGTCAAAGGTGAGATTGGACATAAAACTTCTCTCAGCTTTGCTCTTCATTTTTATCAAATCTAATTTTTGGCATGAAATGTACAAAAATGTTATTGCAGATTCAAAATATTGAAGCTCAACCTGGTGAATCCCTAGGGATTGTGGTAACTTTATGTTCCTCATCCATTTCTTTAGTCTTGCACAATAACCTTTTTTCAGAGAATAATGGAGCTTCTGCTCTCTCATTTTGAATAGCACGGATCACATTCACAACTTTTACAAAATTGTTGAATTGTTGTTTTGACCTCTTTGTTATTGAGATAACATAGTTATCACAGACTTAGAAATACATTCCATTTCTCAAATAGTACATTGATTACCCAAGCCAGTGTCTTATCCAGTCAAGAGCTCACTGAATTCAAATGATGCCTACTTCTTTTAGGCTGGAGATGCAGGGAAGAAGTTGACGAGCAAGAGTAAGAAAGCTTCACAAACTGGTTCGCCAAAACTGATGAAAGTTTCTGAAAATTCTTCAAATGCTGATCTACGAAGAGAAGAAAGTGACTCAGCACAATCAGCTGCTCAGGTCCCTGTGGTTAACCAGGTTAACTTACCTACTAAAGTCAGGGGTAGGCGTAAGATGGACCTCAAAAGACCAAATAAAATTCCAATTGACCAAAGTAATGTGCCTTTCGCCTCACTGCAGGACAGATCATTTGATCATAAGGTTTAATAATCTCCGCTTTATTCAAAATTTTTTGTTTGGTTATTCATATATTAACTTCCGTTTTGCAACTTTTTCTTTTTGTAGAAAAAACTGTCTAATTGCCTATTGAATCCTCGTGTTCAGAGGTGGTGTGCATATGAGTGGTTTTATAGTGCAATTGATTATCCTTGGTTTGCAAAACGGGAGTTTGTTGAGTATTTGTATCATGTTGGATTAGGACATGTTCCAAGATTGACTCGTGTGGAATGGGGTGTCATAAGAAGGTATATGTCTCTAGCTAATCATTTTTATGCTGAAGATGAAGAAGTATGTTAGACAATGCTTCACATCTTCACTCTCATGTTCACGCAGCTCTCTTGGCAAACCACGACGATTTTCTGAGCAGTTCCTGAAAGAAGAAAAGGAGAAGCTTAATCAATATCGAGATTCCGTTAGAAAACATTACACTGAACTCCGTGAAGGTATCGGGGAAGGATTACCAACAGATCTTGCACGACCCTTATCAGTTGGACAGCGAGTCGTAGCCATTCATCCAAAAACAAGGGAGATCCATGATGGCAGTGTGCTAACAGTTGATCATTCTAGGTGTCGGATTCAGTTTGACCGTCCTGAACTTGGGGTTGAATTTGTCACGGTAATTTATTCCCAACTTGCATCATTATTCTAATTGTATGTCTGGTATATGGTTTTTGGCTACTGTGTCTCGTACATATACTATATTACGACAACATTTGTATGAACTCTGATCATAATGATCTAAAAACTATTGAAGACTTTAGTACTAACACTCAGAATTGAGATGTTTCTTACGAGTTATTTCTTTGTCCTTGTGATTTAAAAGTAATCAGCGTGATGAATTCCCAAGGGGAGCTATAATCCAGTTGTTCATCATTTGGTTTAGGTGAAGTTTGCTGTGAAACCTCAATTTGGCCATAGGTTAGATGTGAATTTCAGGTTCATTCACTCGTGATGAGTATGCACTAGGTATATGAGAAGTCAAATCAATCTTTACTACTTTCTCCACTTCATTACTACAAGTTGTGTTCACTTTTCTCAAAATTTGTACATTAAAACGTGAATCTGGTATTCCACTCTGATGCTTGTATCTTATTCTGGTCCTATAGCATTCATTCTCATATGGAATTTTTAGTTTAACTATTGAACAAGGCTCTATTTTTATTCGATTTCTCATTTGTAAATTGCTTTATTCCAACTTCATATTCTTTTTAAAAGACCTTTTTCTAGAAAGATTGTGAAGCAACAAACTTCTGGTTTCATTCAGGTTCATGTTCATGCTTCTGCGTTTGATTTGTTACAATTTCATGTTACCGAATTCTTCGTTCTACGTATATTTATTTGTTATTTGCCCAATTCCACTGCTAGGATGGGTTTATGTAATTATTTACCTTTTGCAGGACATTGACTGCATGCCCTCAAATCCTTTTGAGAATATGCCTGCTTTGCTCTGGAGACATACACTTATTGTTGACAAGTTTTTTGAGAATTTCAATGAGTTGAAAATGAATGGACCAGCAAAAGAATACTGGAAATTTTCCCCGGGTGACGATCTGGATAACGTTGATGGTCTTTCCCATTCTTCTCCCGCTCATTCTGCCAGTAGTTTATTGAAGCAGACAAAGGCATGAGTTTTGTCTCCCTAGTTTTTCATTCTCAATTATTTGGAATAAAGTTCATTTAAACCTGATTCTAATTTCTTCTTTTTAGTACCGGATTCCATTGTCAAGGCACTTCCTAATATTATTTCAGATGGTGATTATTTAAGAGAGAGTTTATATGATTTGTTTGGAATTTCCTGTGCCCATGGCTCATTAAAATCTTGTTTTATTTTTATGTTTTCGAATATCATGGATTTAGAAGTCTTATTGTGATCCTAGGAAGGAAAAGGAACCAGATTTGTCTGATAAATTATATGATATATATGAGCAGACTGATTGTTTGATGAGTAAAGTGGTGGAAATTCTTTCTCAAAACATAGACTTCCAATTCTAATTGACTATATTCCAACTATTGTGGACCTATGAAATTTTATCTCAGTTGTTTCATTTAGGATTTTTTATTTAATACTTGTTGCTCATCTTCTGTATCAAAAGTTTATGTTCACTTCTGCTGATGAATAATATATGTATAGTTTTATAATCTTCAGGAGTATCTAAACAAAGAGTTTGTTTGCCAGGTGGCTTCTGCAAATGCCAATGTGCAAACTAGGACTGGGCCTATAGAAACTACCATCATTCAACAGACCGCGTATTCTCAGCCTTGTTCACCCGCTCACATTCAGGCAAAAGAAGCTGATGTTCAAGCTCTTGCTGAGCTGACTTGTGCTCTTGATAAAAAGGTTATAGCATCCAATCTGCTGATCTACTGCATATGTGTTTTTACTTAATTGACTGTCTCTTGCATGTTTTGCTACAAAACCTCCATTCGGAAAGAATTCATTTAATTTTTAAACAGGGAGAAATGAGATGATACCTGCGGGTCCATTGGAATGTGTGGTTGAAAATGAAGTCTTACCATTTATAATATTGCAAACAGAGGCAAAGTTTGTGCTATAGGGTGTTTGAACAGTGTTTCAGTATGTATGATATATGTGGTCACATTTTAACAAACTAGAAGAGAGCATAACATTCATTTTGTAACATGTAGGAAGCTGTTGTTCTAGAGTTGAGACGCATGAATGATGATGTGTTAGAAAATCAGAAGTATGGTGATGGCTCTTTGAAGGAATCAGAGCCGTTCAAAAAGCAATATGCTGCCGTACTTGTACAATTAAATGAGGCCAATGAACAGGTATAGATCTCTGTAAATTAGAATTGACAATTGCTTTTGCCAGTTCTGTATATCGGCAGAAGGGTTTGCAGTTAAATAGGTGCTATAGAGCGTCATTTTGTTTTGCAGGTATCTTCTGCTTTGTTTTGCTTGAGTCAACGGAACACCTATCAAGGGAATAGTTCACTTATATGGCCAAGGCCAGTCAACAATTTCAGTGATCTTGGTGGCATAATGAGCTCTCAACCGCATGAATTAAGAATACAAGTGAACGAAATTATTGATAGCTCAAGAACAAAAGCCCGAACAATGGTAGATGCAGCTATGCAGGTAGTGTTGTCATTTATATCTGCTGCTTCAGTATTCTGATAGAGCTTGTAGAATCGATTCACTATAAATACATTTACAACTCTTATTGTTGGCATGAATAGGAGAAGGAACATTTCCTTGACAGACATTGAAACTTGGATTAATGACCCCAGCTAGATATAACAAATAACGATGATGATGAGTATACGAAATTACTCATAATATTTACTGTAGAACTGGTGTGGTCATTTGTTGGAGTGTTGCTTACCAAATTGTCCTCTCGGTATTTTGTTCCAGGCAATATCATCACTCAAGGGTAGGGAGGATAGCATGGAGAAAATTGAGGAAGCTATAGATTATGTGAATGATAAGCTTCCATTGGATGATTACTGCAAGCCAGGGGTGAGATCTTCTACCTTTTCCTACAAGTTTCACAAGATCAATTGACTTTGTGAACGTCATAATTTTTGCAGGCACCTGATCGTAAGTTGAATGCATCCGATAAAAATGAGGCACAAATTCCTTCAGAACTGATTACTCAATGTGTAGCTACATTGCTTATGATTCAGGTAATTCTTGGAAGTACTAAGGCACTTTTCTTTTTTCTTAAAAACATATGTTTGGCTAAGCTTAAAAAGTTTACTTATAAGTAAATAAGTAGTTTTAAAATTATTTAATTCTTTTATTCATCAAAGTTGGGAAAACATTACTCTTTCGACACTAATGTAAGAGTCACTTTCAGTAAAAATAAATAAATAAATAAATTGTTTAACTTGAAAGTAAGGAAACGTTATCCAAATATGCTCGTAGAAAAGAATACTAGAAAGCAACCAAGCATGTTGCAGTCACCATTATTTTCATATGCTGATTCGAGTCATGGTTACGTAATTCCAGAAATGTACAGAACGAGAATTCCCACCATCTGATGTAGCACAGATACTCAATTCTGCTGTTACAAGTATGCAGCCGTGCTGTTCGCAGAATCTTCCTGTGTACGCTGAAATACAGAAGTGCATGGGTATTGTCAAGAACCAAATATTGGCACTGATACCTACATAGCCGTGTAATATCAGACCCTTTGCGCTTTGTTGTCGTGAATCTGAGATGCACGTTACGCTTTGTCGTCGTGAATCTGATATGCACACAATTAAGTTAACCGTTAATTCGGTTTCAGAACCTGTAATCCTATGAATTTTTCTTCCATTCCATTGCAATTGGGATTGATGTGTTCAAAGTTATTGCAGTCAATTCATTGGTATAAAACTCTGTGGCTTGAGAAGCTAAATTTTCTAGTTTCTGGTGAAGAGCAGTGATGGTTGACACCTTCATAGTGCGTGTTTGGCTTAGCATATTTTTTTTTTTACTTTTAAGTAAATATGCAATTTTAGTTGTCACTCAACTTTTCCAAATGTTTCATAGTTGTATTTAGTTATAAAAGTTTTACATGAACTTCAAAATTTTTTCAGTTGCCATTAACTTATCTTCCGCCAACTCTTTGTGGAAATCTTGCCTGCCATGTAATCAAGTCTATTAACTTTTAAAGTGATGAGTGATGTGAGAAATGAGATAACATTTTGACGAGTTTAATAGCAACTCAGAAATCCTTTGAGAAACGTTAAGTGGTAACGTAACACAGACTTTTAGAGTTATTAGTCATTTGCGCGAGCTCTATTAGTTTGAAGGTAATGTTAGTGTGTTGAATGTGTTGGATTCTCATAAATTACGTTTTGAATCAATGTTTATTCGAATTGATTCTCAGCTATCCACCTCTGAATAAATCAATTTGCAATAAGAAAACAAATTGATGTGAAGAAGTTCAACTAAACGAAAGTAGAAAAATGTAAAATTATAGACAAATAGAAGCAGCTAAAATTTAAAATTGACATGTTATGTAGGTTATATTTAGGGTATGATAACATTAATATGTTTCGATATACTATAAAATTAGAAATGTCAGATTCAACATCCCATGTAAGTTAAAATTTATTATACTAATGAAAATTATAGTATCGTAAGCAGACACTATTTATTTACAAGAAGCATGAGGTGAAGCATTTTTTCAAAACCAAATATTATACTGGTCACAATGTCACATAGAATATAAGGGTACCTCATCTTACAATGTAAATGTCGTAATCATTTCGCTATATTTTAGCTTCTTATACAGTGTCTACTCAGGTTGATGTGTTGAAAACTGGAAAGGACAGATTGCAGCTGGAGTCGAAAGCTTCGTAAAATGAGAAGAGCAGATTACAAATTGAGCTTGAGAAAGAGAAATCTGAGAAAGAAAAAGTATTACACTACTGGTTCCCTATAACAAGAGACACTTGCACAAGAATCTACATTTATACACATTGATTGGGGAAATTGAAGATATTTTTTAAATAATTCAATGCCCAGGAAATCTATTTTGAAATACATCACAGAAACATCTACTACAAAGCAAAATAGTGAGAGTTCATTTCAATGTTTTCATTTTTTTGTGTCTAGTTGATCTTGGAGAAGGAAGTTGAAAGGAAAATAATTTACTGATCAGTCAAAGATGACAGCAAATATTGGAGTGGCGCAGTGTCAGGAGCATGATGGCATCAAAATTCTTANCAATTTTGAAATAAATTCAAAAGATCATAAGCATCCCATCACAGAAACATCTACTACAAAGCAAAATAGTGAGAGTTCATTTCAATGTTTTCATTTTTTTGTGTCTAGTTGATCTTGGAGAAGGAAGTTGAAAGGAAAATAATTTACTGATCAGTCAAAGATGACAGCAAATATTGGAGTGGCGCAGTGTCAGGAGCATGATGGCATCAAAATTCTTAGGAGAGGGAGATAACAGTGACTAATAGAGTGAAATGGCATATAAAGGCAATCCACCATGAGGTAAAAAAGTAAATGCATGGTCACAAGAGATTAATGCCAGAGGCACAGAGTGACAGTGAGCACAGAGAATGGCACAATCAATTGCTTTCTTCTTCATTCTATAAAATCGTCAAATTTAGGTTGAAGGGAAAACTTGTCAAAAGTATAAGGTAATATTCCAGAACTTAAAATATCAAGTGAAGTGAAACTACGATATTGGATTTATAACAGGCCCAGAAATATAGAAAAGGCAAGTAACTTGAAAGGAATTTGTGGCACAATGATGCAAATACCCATTGGGTTGAACGTTTGATTTCTTGTTCTCTCTTAATATTGTGTAGGATTCCATTGTGTAGAGAGTCTGTTCTTGTGTGAACTTGTGTTGTTAGTGTGAAGGAAGGTCTCGTGTGTGATATGAATAGGATTTGTCTGGGTGTCATCCTTTTGTAATCTTGCTTTGGGGTTTGATTTCGTTTGAACGGTGGTTTATTCTTTGAGATTGAAGCACTAACTGATTGATATATGCCCGAGGGTTTATTCAATAAAGATAAGTTTCATTTTCAATTTAGTATATTCATGTTCTTGTTCTATTTTCTGATTTCTTGCACATATTGTTGTTTAAATTGTGAGCTAATTAGTTGATCTCGTCCCAACACAGGTTTTTCTCTCTTTAGTGAACACAAAAAATAGGGCATGCCTGATAACTTGGCATAATCAATGGAAGTCCCAAGAGATCACACATCCTCATTGTATTGGATAGGCAAAACAGAATAACTAAACACAAATAACAAAAATAGTAAATGGAAAAACAATTTTCAAACCAGAAAGGACAAGAAAAGTTGCCTATGACAACATAGGAGCAAGTTTGAAGACAAATTCCAATTTCATCACCTTTTGTTGTGGTCCATAAAATTCATGTCATCTCTTTTGCAATCAAATTCCCTTCTCTAAACATGTTTAGAGAAA